>OVAY01002891.1:0-14480 GCA_900406395.1 Kernera saxatilis | reverse complement strand
AACATAAGCCATTACGAGATTGCAGAGATATATACTTTCTATACTCTAATAAAATTATTTAATTTTTTTTGGAGAATAATTAGTTGAGTGGAGGACGAGTTGTACTTAAAATTCTTCATTTGAAGACGAGACAAAGCACACAAAGACAATAGAAAGAAAAATACAGAATTATTTCTAGCTCAGTGGAATTTCATAATCATCGAATATTTTCCGAAAAAAAACCGAAGCATCAAATATTTATAAGTTCGCAAGATTCACAATTCATCTTAAACTACAATTCACTACCGAAATAATTCGAGGATATTGTATGGAAATGTCAGATGATCACAATTCATAAGCCCATAGTATTACTCCATTCTCCATAACAATTATCTTAACAAAAATAAAACTAAGGGGGGGTGNNAAATGTACTATCAAATCCACTGTTATTGAAAATATTTTAAGTAGTGGATTTGAAGTGATTTGAATAATTTTAGGTGAGATTTCAGGTCGTTTCTTAGTTAAAAATATAAAGATCCAAATTTCATGGTTTTAGGTGAGATTTCAGAGAATTTTAATAACAAATTTCCTAATTCATCAAAATTCACCCAAATCATCTCAAAACTCATTAAAACTCAAATCACTCCAAATTCTTAATTGAATACACCTCCCTAAAACTTTATTTTTTTGGCGTTGTTGTAGAATATAAATAGATGAGAGGAATATAAGGGCGTGGTGAGCCAACAACTTTCGCCCCACATTTCTTAACATAATTATTTTTTCTGTCAATTTTTAGGTTTAGATTTTGGTGATTTATATTTGGACCTTTGTCACATGCATCACGAGTGCCACCTTTATTATTATTCTTGTACTAATCCCTAAGAATTAATTCACTTTTAAAATTCGAGTGATCGTTTCTTCTTTTCTTTCCAAAATTGGATACGATGATATCACAAATGTAAATCACTAAACTAAGAGAGTAAGAGGTCCACTCGTCAATTTCTTATATAGCTTGACCGTTTTAAAAATAACCAAATCAAGATGATTTTACTTAATTGAGTTTGCCATTTGCTGGCTGTGTGTGTTCAGACACTAGGCCCATTATATGATTAAGGCCCACTTTAGTTCACCCATCGAAATAGATCGAGATGAGGGAAATTAGGATGAATAGCCATGTATAAAATGTCTAAAAAGAAATAGCTATCACAAACAACATATTTTATAACTGACATTATTCTGTTTATCACGGGCTTTGTCTACCGCAACGCAGCTTAGAACAAGATCGATCCCTGCGGATCCACTGTGTCAACGATGCTGTCAAGAAGAAGAAACCATAAATCACGTGCTGTTTACTTGTCCTTTTGCGAAAGTAATTTGGCGATGTGCGAATATCAGATTCAGAGGACAAATTGACCCTCTCGATGATTTCGAAGACAACTTTCATCAATTACTTCAGCTTTATAAGGTTCAATCTCTAGACTCAAAAAGACGTATTTTCCCGATCTGGACAATGTGGAGGCTGTGGAAATCACGGAATGAATTCCTTTTCCAAAAGAAGAATAGAGACCCAGAATCTGAAATACAAAAGAGTTATATGGAAGTAAATGAATGGATAGACGTCAATCCTTTCCCTGAGGAGCATAGGAATTCAAATCAGCCTCTTTCTTCGCAAGGTAATGGTTTTAACAGACGAAGTCAATGGTCACCACCACCAACAGGATGGGTAAAGTGCAACTTTGATAGTGGTTATGTACATGGAAGGACATACACATCAACAGGGTGGATTATCAGAGATAGTAATGGCCATCATGTGTTGTCGGGTTCAGCTAAACTTCGTGCCTCACAATCATCCCTTCAAGCGGAAGCTTTTGGATTTCTTCATGTTCTTCAACTTATGTGGGCACAAGGTTTTCGATATGTTTGGTTTGAAGGGGATAATCTGGAACTTACTAACCTCATCAACAACAGAGGCGACCACCAGCTTATTGGTACACTCCTTTGTGATATTCGACACTGGATGGAAAAACTACCACACTCTTCATTGGGATTTGTCAATCGGGAGAGAAATATTGCAGCAGATGCTTTAGTTAAGAGTAATTCCATTAATGATCCTCTGTATAAACTATATACTACACCACCACGATGGTTGGTCAAATTCATGTATCAACCTTTTACAATCTAATGAAAGCAGATGTTATAAAAAAAAAATCTATATATAATAGCAATCCTATAAAATACTCTATTATCATAGAGGTACGTGTTCTCAACGGTTGCATCTTCTTACTTAAAAATCATTTTTTTTATCAAATGTTACATCCTACAAAATACATCATACATATGTGTGTTCTCAACGGTTGCGTCTTTTTACTTAAAAACCGTCATTTTATTAAATGTTATATATTTTAAAATACATCTTAGAGATGCGTGTTCTCAACGGTTACGGCTTTTTGCTTAAAAATTACCTTTTAAGGTTACATCTAGGGGGTGCATGTTCTCAATGGTTGCGTCTTCTTACTTAAAAACTATAAAGGTGCGTTTTTTTACCGGTTGTGTCTTTTTATTATTCGTTATGCACCCTTCCGCTTAAAACCGCGTATTTTCTTAAAGATTGCAACTTTTAGCATTTATATTTTTTCAATTCTATTTATATTGTGTTGTATAACATCTTTTCAGTCATGGATTATCATTTGAAGACGATTCCCACTTATAGAGAGTTTCACGAAAAGATGTTTATTGATTGGTTCGAGTGAATATAATTGATTTAGAATCACGTGATCGGATATGAACTCTATGAAATTCATATTGAGATGTTCTTTCTAACAAAGGTAATTCTTTGACTTAGTAGCATCAACCAATTAGAATTTTTGTTTCTTTTTTTTATGCATTTTTTCGTCTTTCTACATATATTTTTGGTTTATGGTTCTTTTCTTATTTCGATTTTTTGAACTTTGTCTGTTATTCGTTCTTATGTGAACAAACACATAAATTTTTATTTTATATAAATGTTTTTTGCTTATTGTCAACCACTAAATTAGATATTCATCTAAATAATTATTTCAAATGTCAATTAGATTGTTATCACTTAAACTATATCTTATTGCATTCAAATAAAATTATGTTAGTCCATTTCGAAAGAAAAAAATAGAGTATTAATTATTATATCAAACCAATTATTGGTTATTACATGTTTTCGAGAAAAGAGCATCGCTTTCCGGTTATGGAATGTTTTTGTTTTGGTCTTTATGACTAATATTGGCTTTAAAATATATTGTTTGAATTTTATAGATATGGCTAATAAGACAAAAAAAGTAGACTATTTTTGGTTCGAAGTTTGATGATATTAGAAATTCAAAATTGTCATTTTTCCGCTTAATTTTAGTTTCCGCACGACATCGACTAACAAAACATGCTTACCCTCCACTTTTTTTTTTCTTTGCCTTCTACTGTTATCTTCTTCGTATTAGTGATTTATTAAGAGATTCATCAATTGTTTTGAGAATACTATTGGTTTTCAGATGAGTTTCAGCATCTAAAACCCATAGATAATTTTCTCCCCCTTATAATATCGATGGCTTCAGACTCGAGTTTTATCAAATTAAAAAAAATGTAAAAAAATTGTGCTAATAACATGCATGTCATTGCCCAGCCCACCAAGCCCAATAGTATTTTGGAGAGTTTTTGAACCATTGCACAAATCATGAAATCCATCAAACCATTGGGATTTACTAAACCGTTGACCAAACCAATTTAATGGGTAGTTGAAGCGTTTGACGAAATGATTTCCTTCAGTTACCTAATTACACAGTTTTTTTTTTTTTTTCGTCAAAATTACTTTATATTAATTAGGAAAGTCATAATACAATTCGTTTTCAATCCAAAATGGTGGATTAGAAGAATGAGAATAAAAATTAGAATTTATACATCCATATTTAGCTAGATTATGTGCTACTTTGTTATTACAACCTAATTACACAGTTAAATGTTATTTAAACCGCACAAAAGATTTCCGAAATATTTTCTTCCACGGTTTTATCAAATACTAGTAACCAAAATAATTGTGACAACATTAATCTTATCCACACATTTCCACGACGTTCAACAATAATTGAAGTAAACCGATCTATGAAACGGATTGAACCAAGACCTGAACCAGGAAAAGATGCTTATTTAATAATTATTTTATTTATTAATAATCTGTATATACGAAAAATCGCGTTTGTTCCAACCACAAAATAGTAAAAACGCGCGTTTGTTAAACAAAACGCGTGAATCTGGGCCGTTAGATCTACACAGAACCAAAAAAAAAAAGAAGAGACTGTACTTTTGAGCCTTTGGATCTAAAAACCAATCCTAAACCGGAACGAACGGTGGAACAAACGTCGATGATGGCTCGTAACAGAACGGCGCCGCAGGATGCTGCCACGTCTTGAAAACCGGCGTTTTCTCAGCCGCCGTCGCCGCCGCCGCAACAGCTTTCGTCTGATTCTCAACCGGCGGTTGGTCGACCGGTGATTCGGGGGAAAGAGCTAGCGGCGAGAGGAGAGGGATGGCCGTTTTCCAGTTATTCGCCGGAGCCGGAGCGATTTTTAACGCCGGAGGTCGCTTTTGTAGACGACTGGGCTGCCGCCGATCGCCGGAATCTGAGCTGCAGCCCCGTCTCTCCATCGTCGACATAAAGCGCGAATCAAACGAGTGTTTGAGAAGACTAAATAAGCGATTTGGAATCGAAGGTAAAAATGAGATTCGTGGTTTTCCGGGAAAATCTGAGAGAGAAAATTAGAAGAGATTTCGATTTTTTAGGGATTTTGAATTGAAATCTGTGTGAGCCTAAAGATTCGTGTGCGTGTGTGTGTATATATAAAGGCGTGTGCGTGTGTGTTGCATATAAAGGGGTTATTATGTGGACTACACACAGTTTTGGTTACGTTTGGTCAAATATATGAAAGAGAGGAATTAGCTGTTTTATTTTATTTATTTTCTGTGGCTTTGCTGGATTTTTCTCAATCCTTCCTTTTTTTTGGTTTTTTCCTTTAATTTTTTTTTGATAAACCAAAAAAAAAATTAAGAGGAGACAAAAAAAAAGGGAATATTTCTCTGTTTCTTACATTCTTACCACATTTTTCTCTATATATTTTTTCTTTTTCTTTTATAGCTGATTAAGCTCGTTTTGGGTATGGTCGAAGTTATGAAAGAGAGGAATTAGCTGTGTTTCTTATGAAAGAGATGAAGTATAATAACAATCAAACTCGGTGAAAATATTCATATGTACTACTTAGATTTTTAATAATGATCAATTTAGAATTACACGAATTAGCCCATAGCCAACAAAAATGAATTACACGAATTAATAAAATTATCTTGATTTACATAATTCACTGTATGAACGTATAAGGTATTACAAATCTGTTCAATACTATTTTGACTATTTTAAAAACTTTTACTTGACTAGTGCAGATTTTTCGTTAAAAATGTTAATTAGTTTGTCGATTTCTCGAAATTTGATATTATTTCATATAGGCGTGAAATTTCATATCATTCAGTTTATTTCCAACAACTGAAATCTCTGAAAAATGTAGTCAGCTCTATTACAGTAAAAACATTGAGAAATTATTTAATGTGATTCAAACTGTAAATACTTATCAGTAAATCGAAAATAATTACAGATTCAATTGTCATCTGGGTAGTTTTTTTTAGTTATTTTTATAACGTATTTGGATAAATTCATACCATATGAAACGCACCTAGATTTTGTTTCAATTTTATTTATTACGCAAAGTCTAAAACCAGTTTCAATAAACTAAAAATAAAAAAGAAAAAAAAAAAGCGGTGATTACGATGAAACAATAATGAGAAAGCAACAAAAGAACCGACGTTGAGAGGTGGGACCACTTGGAAGTAGGATCCAATGGACTTGGTGTAACTGATACTTTATGCCACCGCCAGATTTTGACTGCTTCTCATTATTATTTATTATTATCTTTTCTTATGGTCCGTTCTACTTCTACAAAATCTATCTGCAAAACATTACATAGGTAAGTTGGTATAAGATCATGTCCATGTTTAATAATGGTTGTGTTAATGGTTGTGGTTGTGAAATTTGTAATCATGTCCATATTCTCTTAAGTGTTTCCCTAAGCAAACTCTCTTTGTTCTTCTCTCCAAAGATCTCTCTTCTTCAATTTAATCTCTCTGTTTCAAAGACATCCATAAATAGCTAGAAAGCATACAGTAATATTTTTCCAAAGCTTTTCACAAACTAATTTGTCTTTTTGTCCACAACTCCAACAATTATCTCTCTAATACAAGCTCTTTATCGTGCTTGTCTACAATCTTGATATTACGTGAACCTCGTGTACTTCTAAGCTCGTACAAACCAGATGTGTTGCAAGAGAACTCTCATTTTTCTTAATTACATTGTTTGTTTCAACGCATTGTGTATGTTACTATGTTGCAGAAACCTTTGTTGTATATCAGATAATTTAGATAACTAATCTCATCGTCTAAGCCATCAAGAAAGCTTTGAGACAAGTATATATAATCTCTAATATGTCTCATATTTAATCAAGAATATAGTCAAAATTGAAATAGAACTTGGTAATTAAAAGGTAGTATAATAGTAAATGTACGAAAAAGTAACATTTTACCTACATTAAATAAGTGAGGAAATTTAATTAAAAACATTAATGTTAAGTAATAGAACATTCTTTTTTACGTTTTTTAAATGTAATTACGTTTTTTTTTTTTATCAATTATCAGATTTTCACTTTAAAAGAAAACGATTCCATTATATATTATAAACTTGTTAAAATTATAACTGAAAACAAATAAAACATTATTAATCTATTATTTAACAGTTTCTCATAAATATTATTCAACTAAATTATTTTCACTGTTCACTCATTTTGTTTATTCAAATAATAATTTAACATACCAATCAAGTCAAATTTATTGACCAATGACTACGTACGTTTATCGCTGAAATATTAAAACATGAAACATCAAGAAGTTAAATGTCTATTATCTTTGACGTCAAATATTGTGATAACGTCGGTAGGTTGAATCTGACAATATATCTTTGATATGACTTATAAACTAACTCCTGGAATAGATTGTTGTACGATTTTTTTGCCTACAATTGCATTGAGAACTTCAGAAAAAACTGCGAAAGAAATTCCAAAATACTATTTAATTTTAAACACGGAAATTTTCAAACTATAATTAAAGTAAGCATGTAAATTGTATATACGTTTCCATTTATCAACCCTTTATGTCAATGATTTTAGTGGCATTTATGGTTTACCGTTTATCTGGTTTACGGAACATATTTAGTCATATGAGTCATATCATTAATCGAATTACGATTGAAATCCAATCTAATATACTATAAAGATCCAATTATCCACACGTACGACCTATGTAGTCATCAAAGTATACACACGTACAGCACTTTGTGACTAGAAAGAGAGAAAGAAAAGAGAAAAGGACTTGGATAGGCAAACAAAAAGAGAGATTGTGGAATAATGCATGAATTAGTGGTTTAATTAGGCTCTACACGAGGGAAAAAAAAAAAAATAGAGACCTGTGAGATAGCCAAAAACCCGATTGCATAAAACTTCTTTTTTATAATTAAATAATTTGTCAATCGTTTTTTTCCTAATACAAACAAGAAAATAAATATTGAAAATCACAGAAAAAAAAAAAGAAATCGAAAATATGTCGTAGAAATCCATTTACATCAAATTCGATTATCTTCGCTTATAATTAGATTATGTGGATGAACCCTTAAAATTTTGAGGTCACATACAAATTTTTTTTTTATGTATGTGTTTAGGATCGAATATGCCCGAGAAAATAACGAAATTGCTATACTTGTGTTCTATTTGCAGGAATCATCTTTAGACAAACTTAGGATCCCCAAGTGGCTACACATTTTGTATTTTTTTTGGGTTCTTGTCAATGGCTAAAAATTTCCAAATAAAACTATTACTATTAATTAACAAAAAAAATATGATTCCTAACCTTTTATTTTCGTTAAAAACCGGATAAAATTAGATTATCTAAAAGCAGTAAGTGAACATTTTTCATTGGTTAGCGACTTTGATACGCTTACTCGGAAGCACGTCATTGGTTGAACTTGTGCTCACGTGGCTACTTCCTATAGGCCCCAGCGCGAGTCTTGAATATTTTCATCTTTGGATACAACTTTCTATATATTTCGATTTCGCCCACTTTGTTTAGTTTGTTGAATTATGGACCCCAAAAATCAGTCTTCTCTGTTTTGTGCTTAGAAGATTATATCGAGCGACATAGAAAGAGCAGCAATGGACGAATGAAAAACTCGAGGAGAGACAATAGACAACAAATCCGGAAAAAGAATCCAAAAGTAAAAGCAAACAAAGAGTGTCCCTAAACCTTGAGACCAGATCGGTTTAGTATGAGTTTTCAAAGGCTATATATAATCTTTTGCTCTTTGTTTTAAAATACATAAACAACTTTTGTAGCAATTGTGAACAATCCAAGGCAGGAACCAGGAAAACATAACAGCAGACAAAAAACATTGGATCGACACTGATATCAATTTCTTAGCCATATAAAGATGGGGAAATATAAGACATAATGGGAACTAACCGAACAGAGGTAATGGAACTTGTGAAGTTAACATTTCAGTTTGCTTTAGCTTTGGAAGTTGAGGGCTTCTCGTCTTCTGACTCCTTCTCCTTGTTCTTCTTTCCCTGGTCGAGGTTGTCGATACTATGCTTCAATCCAATGTAATATAGTAACGCCCCAATTAACGTCAGGTTCTGCAAATTAATCAATCACAGTCTTTGTTAATCAATCAAACCCATGAGATCAATGTGTGGATCTAACGTATAATAAAAAATGCTAACCTGAGTGAAGTCGTTCAAGTTTGTAGGGAAAGGAATAACAGTTGAGAGAATTTGCGTTGCGAGCTGATCAACAAAACATGTTTTGAGATTAGAATCTTGAATTAAAAATGAAAAAAAAAAACATTTTTCAAGATTTATCATTTTTACCAAGAAGTAAGCTGGGATGGATTGTCCAAAGATGAACCATAAAGCTGCAGTTGCCTTTGCGCTTATGAGCGAAAACTCAAGAAGTTTAACATCAAACGCAACCACTTGCATTCCAGTGTAAAACGTGAGAACCTTTGAGCCATATTTGGTCATCACATTCACTGCTGGTCCTACCGTCTTCTCGAGAGGTCCACCATCGCCAAAATGATCAGCATAACTTAAGAGAGATCGTACGTGTGAGTCAGATATCAAAGCCTTGTCGATTCGAACATATAAGCAATTAATTGAATCCAAGATTTACTGTGATTTTCTTACTCTTGGATAGCAGAGATGATAAAGACAGAGGCAAAAGCCATTCTCCCGAAGAAAGCTATGGCTGGCATTGACCTTGTTAGGGTTGTGCACATCATGTTCTTGACGTTTGACATCCTAATTAAGATTATGTTCTTGATGTCAAATTTTTACTATTAAAATTTGATCAAAATCTGAATAAGACAATAGTAGAAACACGGTAAAAAGCGTCAAATCATTATAAAGGATATATACAAGAATCTTGAGGGTCATTAAACCAAGAACTCTAGAAACATAACAGTAACTTTTTGGTAAGAATTGGATGTTGATTGGGGTCAGAGATACTTACTTGTTCCAAAAGCGAAATATGAAGGATCAAGGAAGTGATACAACTCAAGCTTTCATGAAATCTGTAATATATGAAGAGTAATTATAAATAGAAAAAAAATGTGATTTGAGATGGATCAAAGAGAGGAATTGAATTGAGGCATCCATTGACGAAGAAGAAGTTGGTTTTGTCATTCAATCGTAATAAACAATGACCATTTCACGCAGACCGGCTTCTACGTACCAAATTACCAATTTCTTAAACAAAAGCCTTAAATATATTTCATTATAAAATGGTTAAATGTGTTTTTATCTTAGAGAAGGTGATAATCATGATTTGGGTGTTTTTGAAGTCAACGTTTACAAAAAAAGACTATTAATTAAAAATAATAATATGATAGAGATGTGCATTGCATAATTGTTGAGAATAATAGCACTCTTTAATAAAATAATGATATTATTGGTTAAATTGGCTCCAGTGGCGTTCACATGATAAATTGATAACTAGCCCGCATATAATCCCTACCTGACACGCTTTTGAATATAAAACTAATTACCGGAGTGATTACAGCTAATCATCATAAGGAAAAAAAAGTAAAATCCGAATAGGGAATCAAGTAACAATACTATGGTCATTTTATTCGGAAAATACAGTGGAAATTAAATCATACCATTTTTTTTTTTTTGTTAATTACTTAAATCCAATGATGGAGGGATACTATAAATCAATTACCCATCTCCAACGTCGAAAAAGATATATAGTAAAAAAAGTGTTTATATACGCAAGCTACTATGTATGAACATAATGTTAATTATAAAATAAGAATAGTTAGTTGTCTTATCTGTTATGATTTGATGATTAGTTAAGAAGAAAATGGCACAGTAGTGATATTATTGTAATCATGCGTTCAACGTGGACTCCGACTTCTTACCAAATTACACATTAAACAAAAATTAACCATCTTTCCCAAAAAAAAAAAAAAATAACCATCGTCATAAAATAACGAAAATCATTGAAAGCACAGGTTACAACTGGATCAATAATTTTTCTTAAAACTTTATAATATAGGAAAAATAATTCACAAGGAATGGATTATTTTTGTAGTGGATTTTACCGTCAAGTGTTCTTCTCTCGTGATTATTGACTCTTCTTCGTCACCAAAGTAAACACACATCTCTTACCTCCTCACTCTCTCTTTCCATTTTTATCTCTCTTTTTCCCCAAACCTTTATTAGTTGCCCTCTCCATTTTATGTTTTTTTTTTTCAATCAATTCTTTCGTCACCTTAAGATTTACGTACGAATGATTTGGTTGTGATTTTTTAACAAGTGTCCATAGTCTTGCATGTAATATAGCCAAGTGTCTATTGTCTAACAAGTGTCATCAAGAGCAATTTGTATGTGTTCGAATTGGTATTACCATTTTGGTATCTAAATAATTTATATATTTCCCGACAAAATGTGTTGTTTTTTTTTTCTTGATACCACACAAGTAACATAGAAAAACATACATAAAACAATGGTGTTAGTAAAATAAAACTAGGAAATGCATGTAATGAGATATTAATGGTGCACCGTGTATACAGGAGTACAAATGTCAATGAAATATGCTATGCACATCACCTCTCCTATCTTCTTCATCTACGTTTCCTTACAAATTTCCAAATAGAAAAATTTATGTTAAATTTTTACTTTATTCTTGATGTAATCAGTCTAATTTTTCTAAGAAAACAAAAAAACGCTTAGAACGTGCAAAGTGCACCAACTTTTCTGTCTCAAGAAGAAGACCGAGTTGCAGTTTCTCTTGTGAATCATCACCAATTCATCACCAACCCAATTTTTCTTTTGGCTTCGTCTTCAATTCCTCCTCCATATACCAAAGAGTAAGACTTTCTTTTTACACAATCATGGATAAGGTTTCAACTTTTTTTCCATATTGACCATCATCATCATCATTATCATCGTCCTCCTCTGGCATATTTGTATCAGGGTACATAGTAAGAATCGGAGATGGATGTTGTGCAGAGAAAAGTCAATAGTTTAGGAAGAAAAGTTGCTACCTTCCCTCATGTCGAAACTATTGGAAGAGCTCTCTTTGCCTCCTCTTTCTTCCTCTCTGCTTGGCATGAGTAAGACTCATCAACCACCTCCTCTGTTTTCCTCTTAATTACCCCTTTTTTTTTATATATATCCACTATCTTTACTTGGAATTCATATAGAGATTGATCAATTGATTTCTAGAATCCATAGAAACATTGGAAGATGGTTATCGGATGAGTGGATTGGCCCATGTACCATGTATATTATACTTTAGATCTTATCTCATTTTCGATGTGAGATTCTTAATAGAATTAGATACTCCTCTGTTTTAGCAAGGAGGAGGCTCTTGGTACTCCTCTCAGTTGATGAATAAACTCAACAAGTGGGCTTTTTTTCTTTGTTATATATCTAGTTACATAGAGCTCAGCTCCAATTGGGAAGGAGCAGAGGATTACTGGAGACCGAAGTTCGGCTATTCAGGAGACCAGATTAAGCATCTTATGGCTGTTAGTATCATAGTGAAGACGCTTGGTGGACTTATCTTCATCTATGGCAGCTTCTTTGGAGCTTTCCTCTTGGTACCAACTCTCAATTTCCTCTTAGGAATGTTATGCAATTCTTGTTATTTTAAACTGCATCACTTGTAGTTATATATCTCTTGGTTTCATGCCAAATCAATCTGTTTCCTTGTGGTTATTTTAGCTTCTACACCAAGGTATTGCTACAATGATACATCATGATTTCTACAACCACCGTATCGACACTGAAGAATTCGGACTGCTTTATCTCAAATTCAAAAGGGTATTAAAAATTTTACTTCTTTCTTTTTAGCCACTTTTGGTTTCTTTTGAATCTCATATTTTCTTATTTCGTCTTCCGGGTTTGTTTGTTTAGATCCTGAATGAAACGGTGTCCTACGACACCGCACAAAATTTCTACAAGTCGAACTTTGATCAGCAGCAAATTGAGCAAGTCATATCAAAATTCCGTGAGGTGCTTTCTTGAGGCCTAATGAATAATAAGTTTAGATTGGGAAATCTTTCTGATGACTGAGTATAATGTGTTTTGTGTAGCTTGCGGATCACGCAGCTACAAACCCTGCATTGTTCGGGCATAATAACGAGTTTGTTCGGCGGCTCTTAAGCTTCATCAAAGGATTGGCCGTAATTGGAGCATTGCTCTTTTTCTTTGCTATGAAGCACAAACTCAACAAAGCCAAGAAGGAATCCAAAGTTAAAACTGACTGAAACTAAGCCCATGCATTTCGATATATTACCTTTCTTTACAGATTTCAATGTGATTCCATTTTGTTATGTTAATCTAAATATCGAATACGAATCATCTTTTGGCTAAGGATTTTCTGTAACCTCTCTTTTTAATTATATTATTTTTGTAGAGTCATAATAAGTAAAAACGAATTCGGATCTGTAGTACTAAAACATAAACTTCTAACCAGTCAAACTGATCGCATTTGAATACTAATAATTTAGAAAGATATTTGGTATAATAATATCAAGGGGACTTCTAACCAGTCAAACTAATTACAAGTTGTAGTATCTTAAACAATGTCATTTGTCATTTATAGTAGGTGTTTATTATTCGTCCTTCTTTTATATAATATAGTTTGTATATTCAATTATTCCATCAATTCCCATATATATAGTCGTCTCCTTGGTGATCATCATCTTCCTTACTAGCAAAATTTCTTTGTCTGTCTCATACATTTAAACATATAGATCATATGAGTAATAATCTTCCTGCTTCAAGATAACATGGAGAAAATGCAGTATCTTATCCACGCCGGTCGACTTGTCTTCGCATCTGTGTTCATTGTGTCTGCTTGGAGAGAGTAAGCACTAATCAAAACAGTAGATCTAAGTGAAGTATATTGTTGTTTCTTCAAGCTAATGATTTTTTTTCTTCATGTTTTTCTTTTCTTAAGGTATAATGATGAAGGTACTTGGAGGGTATTTAGCCTTAATGGTGGAGTAGCTGCAGAGGAGTACACAGTTGGTCTTGGTATAGTGATGAAGGTATTTGGAGGGATATCATACCAAATTGTTAATTAAACAAAAATGAGAAATTAACAAATTCAATTTATATTTTGGTAGGCAAAGTACATAATTGGTTTTGGTATAGTGATGAAGTTATTTGGAGGGATATTGTTCATCTTCAGCACCTACCTTGGAGCTTTGCTCTTGGTATATTAATTCACATCATATTATCTTAATGTTATGTTTAAACTTGAAATAATAAACCAAAGTACTAAACTCTTGCATATGGTTTGATCTTATATTATCTACAAAGCAATATTGAGCCCGATTTTGTATGATCTCTACGATCGCGATTTTGCACGATTTCGACAATCATATCAACATTTTCTACACTCAGCTAAGAGAAGTAAACAATCAGATCCGACTGATGTATTTGTAATTGTAGTTAAAAGTGTAGGACCACTAAAATCAGAAACTGAAATATGCGATTATACATTAAAATAAACGATTACAATTGATACAATAGTTAACGGATAGCGATATAAATAACGAAACTTTGAAAAGAATTTCGAAAACAACGTGAATGTGAGACTTTATCTCTATCCTTAACTCAATAAATCGCCGGTAGTGTGACCGTATGTAGCGATTTTTGAATCCCATGATACAATCACGTGAGACCGTCTCACAANGTATGTAGCGATTTTTGAATCCCATGATACAATCACGTGAGACCGTCTCACAACACTTGAGAACAGAATCTGATGAACTTAGATTCTACGCTATACTCTCGAGACTTACTTTTGGTGAAAGAAGA
>OVAY01002890.1:0-13549 GCA_900406395.1 Kernera saxatilis | reverse complement strand
TTACAATTCGTTCAACAAAACCACAACATTTGTTACAACTAAATTTTAAGGTAAGTCTACCTAAATTTTTGATAAGCTTCCTAAATATTTAGAAACATTCGTATATATTTGTCGTGCCTTCCTAAAACTCTTTGAAGTTCCTTTTACCAAACTTTCTTCGTTTTTGTATAGCATATTATTTGAACCTTATTACACATTATTTGAACTTATGTTAGTCATATTTAGATGTATGTTATGTCATGCATTTATTTATGTTTTTGGTATGCGCTTACCGATCAAAAACTATGGTTTAGCATTCCCTCATTTAGGTTAGTAACTAGGCGTTTCAAAAATTATAGGTTAGGGTCACTATTTTTCAATTTAGGAAGGATTTATTAGTATTTAGGAAGATTTTAATAGTATTTAGGAAGAGTTTACTAAAAATGTAGAAATAGTTCACTAAACATTTAGAAAGAAATTTGAGATTTAAAAAGAGTTTAAACATTTAGGAAGGTGTTTCTAAATATTTCAGAATACTTTACCAAACATTAAAAAATGATTTTGAGAACTTAAAATGGATTCTTAAACATTTGATAAGTGTTTACAAATATTTAGGAAGGGTGTACTATTATTTAGGTAGGGTTTACTAACAAATTATAGAAAGAGTTTACAAAATATTTAGAAAGGATTTCTAGTTTGGAAAAAGAATTAAACATTTAGAAGCTTAGAAAAGTGCTTCTAAATGTTTTGGATGGTTACCAAACATTTAAGAATGATTTCAAAATCTAGGAAGGAGTTATCAAACATTTAAGAAGAGTTTACTAATATTTAAGAAGGGGTTCCTAAATTTGTAAGAAACCTTCCTAAATAATTTAAAACTTTTATTTATTCTATTTAGTACGTTTGCAAGATTAGTTTTTCTTTTCTAAAGTTAGAAGTTCATTTATCAATGTGTTTATCTCTTTGTTG
Organism: Kernera saxatilis; assembly: GCA_900406395.1. NCBI lineage: Eukaryota > Viridiplantae > Streptophyta > Magnoliopsida > Brassicales > Brassicaceae > Kernera > Kernera saxatilis. The sequence continues at coordinate 12,601 of OVAY01002890.1, read as the reverse complement.
GAACTTCATAGATAATTACAAGTTACATTAGTGGAGTGTCAAAAGACTGAATACAAACTAAATTAAGAACAAGCAATATTAATCTAACTTAGTGGTTAAGAAGGCTAAAAAATCGTTTAAATGCAAAGGTTTACTATTGCTGGTTGGGTAGGTTCTTCTCCAAACTTGTATTTGCAAGTATAATCTTGTCAGGAAAAAAATTATCCCATATTTGTACCTGTAAAAGAAAATGTATGAAACGATTTAGTAAAGCCTTCTTAATTTTTAAGTAATTCTTCCTAAAATTTTGAGAAGCTTTCCTAAATAATTAGATAAATGTATTTTGCTTAGATACTTACAACCAAAGAAGATAAATAATAGTATAGTCATATAATTATAAAGTGAGAATGCATAATCTTTATGTTGTTGTCATTCAAAAGACCATTATCTTTATCATTAGGCTCCTAATATGTTATGTAGTCTAATAGCTTTTGTAATTCTCTATTATGGAATCAACCAGTCAGATTTTCTCTACTAAATCGATCTCATCTTATTATTATATAGGGCTGAGTAAGGAAGCACATAGACAAACACTTTAATTGGAATCAAGGTTGGAGGAGCAAGAAAAGACTAACTTTGATTATCTACACATTAAGACACCTAATTCAACAAATATATTGGAGAACTGAGTTCTCAGCAATCATGCTAGAGCAAGGAGAAGTGAAATAAATAAAGCAGTGGAAGATCAATCTCTTATTTCAAATATAGTAATGTATGAAACGATTCAATAAGACCTTCCTAAGTTTTAAGTAATCTTTCCTAAAATTTCAAGAAGCCTTCCTAAATAATCAGAGAAATGCAATTGTCTTAGATACTTGCAGCCACAGAAGATAAACAATGGGATAAACAATAGTATAGTAATATACATATAAAGTGAGAATTAATAATCTTTATGTTGCTGATATTCAAATTTCAAAAGAAGATTATCTTCATCAGCAGGCTCCTAATATGTTATGTAATCTAATAACTTTTGTTATTCTCTACTATGGAGTCTAACATGTCTTAGCCATACTAAAACACACCTTATCAAAAATTCAGAGAGACTCGTTATCACACATCTTCCTCCGTCTGTTTCCAAGACAAACCTGAAGCAATAATTCATAATCAGTTCGATTATATAAAAATGTTTGCTATTTAACGATTCATGAAGGCCTTCCTAAATATTTAGGAATCATTTCTGAAATTTAAAGAAAGTTTCTTAAATCGTTAAGAGCATTTGTATTTCTAGTTAAAATCATACAAATCAATGAATCAAAGAGCCAACAAATTGATTTCAGCACGACACTTAGGAATAGTTTCATTAGATTCCAACAGCCAGAAACACAACTTTAAAATTTATTGATCAAACCAAAGAGGAACCTATAGACATTTTGGTTATTAAGTCATTGTAACCAATCAACATCAAATGATTAGATCCAAACACAAAGCGATTAGTAAAAAAATAAAATAGAAATCAAAAAACATAACACATAAATCAGAAACCCCGTGAAATCTGAGAGATTTAGAGGAGAAAAAGAAGAAAACCCCATCAAATTTTAGAAAATGAAGTTAATGAGTCATAGTCCTCCTCACAGGGAAGAACACGCAAACAAAATTAACTAAACCAAGAGTAAAATCCCTTGCTGAAATCAGTAGAAAACATACTTGAATCTCCAAATATGCAAATTTTATATCTGTTACATTCACAATATGGTATGTATTATGTGAATCCCCGTATGGTGTTTAAGATTGCTTCCTAAGTTATGATTTTTGGTATTTTGTTCGAAGTTTTAACATATCTCTCTTTATGTGTGTTGGACCAGCAAATAAAACAATCATGATTTCAGATTCCACCCTCGAGATATTGTCAAGATTGCCTGCAAAGTCAATTGCGAGGTTTCATTGCGTGTCAAAGCTATGGGCATCAATGCTTCGTCGTCCATTTTTCACAGAGTTGTTCCTGACCAGGTCCTTGGCTCAGCCGCGTCTCATATTAGCCATCGAAAAAAAGTGTATGTGGAGTTTCTTCTCGTTGCCTCAGCATCAAAGTCCATATGAGAAGTCATCATCGTCTCTTGTAGTAACCGCGGAGTTTCATACGAAGTTCCCTCCAGACAATATGCGTATCTATCCTCGTGATGACCGACGATTTTCATGTGGCTATTCCTCTGGTTTTATATATTTCTATGGTATGTGGATTAAAGATGAGGATTACGATGGAGTGCCTGTGATATGTAACCCTATAACGGGACGGTATGTGACCTTGCCTTTTCTGTTCAGGTACAGAAGGGCGTTTAGCTTTTTGCGGGTTTGATCCGATTAACAAGCAATACAAGGTATTGTTCATGGCTTATCCATTTGGTCATGATCATCACAAAATTGTGACATTAGGAGATGGAGAAATGAGGTGGAAAAAGATAGAATGTTCCTTAAAACATGAGATTGTGAGTGAAGGGATATGCATCAATGGGGTTTTGTACTACTTAGGTGACACGTCTGATTGTTGCAAAAGTGACGCATTTGAAGAGGAGGAGAAGTTTGTGATAGTTTGTTTTGATGTTAGGTCTGAGAAATTTAAGTTTATTTATCTAGAAAGCTTTTGTCAGTTGATAAACTATAAGGGTAAATTAGGTGTGATTTATTATGATGATTACGCTGATGATGCCATTGAGTTTCGTCTGTAGGTTCTAGAAGATGTGGAGAAACAAGAATGGTCGAAATATGCATACACTTTGAGGGATGATAAATTCTTGGATCATTACGTTTCCGTCGTTGGAGTGATTGCTACGGGTGAAATTGTTTTGTCTATGGGCGATTATACATCTGAAAAACCGTTTTATGTTTTCTACGTCAATCCCGAGAGGAACACTCTCCAACGTGTTGAAATCCAAGGTTTTGGAGATTAAGATGAAGAAGAACTTCAAGAAGAAGAAGAAGAAGATGAAGATGAAGATGAAGAAGAAGATGAAGATGAAGAAGAAGATGAAGAAGAAGAAGAAGAAGAAGAAGAAGAAGAAGAATATGAAGAAATAGCCATTCTCTAGATTGTTTTTCTCTTTTTATAAATATCAAACTATGTATTCATGACCTAATCAAGAAATAATCAAATAAAGATGCAAAGTTTGTGTCATCGTCTTCAATCCTTTACAGTTTTCTTCAAGTTTTTCGTTTATCCTGCATGAGCAACAAGAGACAATGAATGAGTCGGATTCAAAGGCAGGTGACAAGTCATGACTCATAAGGTGAGAAAGGGATTTTTCTAACTATGATGGAGAATTGCTTGAGATTAATCAGTCAACTTACAATGCAACTGAAACTACAAAGTCTGTTGACCGAAGTTATAGATGCAGATCAGAACACACGTATCAAAATACGTTTTCTTTATTGAATAGATAAATGTAGAAAACAATTATTACAAAACTGAAAACTAACTTGATGATTTCTTCTTTTTCTCTTGTTTGAACAGAGTAGAGATTGACAGAGGCTTGCAATAAGCAATCTCCTAAGACATAATTTCGTCCCTACGGTGGTGTATGTAGCCTTCTATGGACGTCTATCTTGCAGGATACAACTATCGATCTCTGTATTGACACTTTATNTGTATTGACACCTTACAGAGATCCTAGCAAACCTACTTTGAGATTCACAGAAATTGATTTTAGTGGAGAAGAAGATTGAATCAACCGTGTCTTCCCTCTATGTTGTGATCGCTTTATATAATGACCCAAGTGTTGCTTGACTTAAGCGATGCGTTTCACAACCGATCGTATTTTTGCTTTTTCATTGATCGACACAATTAGATTCAAACCCAAAATACAAACTTCTTGATTTTCTTGGTGTTATTGGTTTATGTATTTTAATTGATTTGGAAATTTGTATAGGATTTATAAATCATGTGAATTTTTAGTTAGTATTTGTAAATCCGTAGATTTTACCTCGGATTTGAGTATTTGTATTTATAACATTAAAATCCATCCAAATCCACAAAAATTTAATATGAAATCAAATCCATAAGTAAATCCGTAGCATTGAATAACACGTGATTTGAATTATTATTTATAAATCATAAAACCAATAACACAAGATTTGAATATAGATTTTTAAATCATAGAACCAATAACACTATATTTGGTTTGGATTTCTAAATCCATAAAAATACTTAAGCCAATAACCCCCACTAAGTAAATACAAATGATAATTCAAAAATTAGTTTGACTAGAGAGAGAAATAATTATTTTTCTATGTCACCTTCCTTTTTAGGCTTGAGATTAAAATCCGAACCGATTTTTCCAAACCGAACCGAACCGACGTTTGAGGAAATCGGTTTGGGTTCGGTTATCTAATGAGAACCGATTAGAAAGAGTATAAATGGAGATCGGTTATCTCTTCGGTTCAGTTCGATTCTGGATAACCGAACGGTTACCCGAAAAATCAACAAGTCGTAGCCACCGTCTTTTCATGAGCCGTCGTCATCTTCATCGTCAAGATCTCGCCGCCGCCGTGCAAGTTCTGTATTTCAAGTTTCAACCTTCTCCATGAAGAAGTACACACATTGTGTGTATAGGTTTGAATTAAAGAATATAACATAGGCCCAATCGTTGTTTTTTAAGCAAAGCCTAATAACTTTTACATTTTTTTTTTATTTTGGGATGAAATAACAGTGGGCCATTTTTTTTTTCTAATTAATTAATCTAACCGTTTTAACCGAATTTTAACTAAAATATTGAAATTTTCGGTTGATTTCTGAAACAAATCAAATAAGCGAATTATCCGAAAACCGAACCGAAATATTTTTTTGGCTCAATTCGGTACAAATTTACAAAAACCGGAAAACCAAAAAATTGAACCGAGTGAACCGAAATAACCGAATTCGCAGGCCTACTCCTTTTACATCACTTATTACTTCTTTGTTATTAGTAACAATGATATTGTCGTTAAAAGTGTTGACGATGGTAATCACCGGTGTTCAAATTTTTTTTTTTAAATTAGGAGATTTTAATATGTTCAGTTAAATTAAAGTTAATCAATAACAAAGTTAGTTAATGGTTTATTGGTATAAATCTATATAACTTTGTTAACATATAACTTGAGAGATTTTAATGTGTTCAGTTAAAGTTAATCAATAACAAAGTTAGTTAATGGGTTATCGGTATAAATCTACATAACTTTGCTATCATAACTTTGTTAATATATAACTTGGAAATTTTTAATGTGTTCAATTACATTAATCAATAACAAAGTTAGTTAACGGGTTATCGGTATAAATCTAATACATTTGTTATGATAATTTTGTTAACATATTAATTTCGATATGTTAACTAATTTAACATGATAATTTCATATTTTGGTATTTTCATATTTTCAGTGATACGCGTAATGGTTTTTAATATGATATAAATTTTAGATGTTAATATGGAAGTTAATCATCAATAACAAAGTTAGTTAAGTGGTTATCGATATAATTTTGTTTATCTTTGTTATAATAACAAAGTTCGATAAACAATAACACATATTTTCTATAATATAATAATTGGGTTAACACGATAGTTTGTTTTTTTTAAGACAATGACATTTTGTGTAATTAAGTTAAATCATAAGGATATCTTTGGTTTTAAAAAATTCACTTTCTTAGTTTTCTTAATTTTGAATTAATAATGCTCTAAAACTAATAACTTGGTCAATCATTAATTTACACCCAAAACATCCTATTTTATAAACAAAATAAAGTTGTTATGATTAACAAATACATAATATGTCTAATATATGATTAATTATTTTAATATTAATAAGATCAAAAGTATATAAGATAATGATGGAATATTCTCCTTTGTTGTATCCAAAGAAATTGATAATGAAAATGATGGAGTTTGTATTTGAATGTCAAAAAAGGCTCGACTGGACAAATGGAAAGGGGCCATGAGAAATGAATTAATCTCCCTCAATAAGAGAAATTTTCATGTTGTTATTGTACATGATGATGTAATTATCAGTCGGATGTAAATGAGTTTTTGTGAGGAAAAAAAATGAGAAAAATGAGGTCACAAGATATAAAACCTAACTTGTGGGACAAGGTATTTCTCAAAGACCGGAAATTGACTATGAAGAGACATATTCTCCAGTTACTGAATCTAAGTTGTCCTTGTGGCAGTAAGCTTCAATGAGGCTATTGTAACATCTTACATCTGGATTCACGCATTTGCTGATCATTCTACTAAATACTTCTTATGCAGATTCAGTCAGGCCATGTTCCTGTCTTTATCGATGCGACTAGAAGTGTAAGTATATAGATTTGCTCTTAGCCCTTTAATTTGCATTTCCTTTAAAAGATTAAATGCTTATGGGATTCTAACTTCTTTGGATAGCCCTTCTATTACCATATTGTACCTCTTGATATCGATCACTACTCCCATTTCTTCCATCTTTCTTAGGATCTCTAGTGTCATATCAATGTTCATTGAGTCACAAGCAGCTTTTACTAGAGGTCCGTAAGTGGCTTCATTTGCCCTATAACCTAGTCCGTAAGTGGGTTAGGTAGATTAGAGTGATTGATGGTTGATTAATGATGTTTAGGACTAGATTTCCATGTCTCCTCATGTTTAGAGAGTACTTAATGCTAGATTTGATCTTGATCAATATCTAGGATTTGGATGTTTTATGCTCGGAAGGTGTTTGATGAAATATCTAGCCTAACTCTAAATATGCTTTTCATGCTTAATTAGCTAATGGAAATTATTGATTAAGGTGATTTGTTGACTTATGGACTTGTGCTTAATGATCATTAGTGACTTGATTGCAATTGGAAGATTTACTTAATCTTGTGATTAGTGTCATGAAAATGAATTAGTCTTTCTTGAGTGATCCATGTCTTGGGATTGAGCATGTTTGGTTGTTTAGCATCATTAGTTAATTGTTAATCATCTCTAGGGTGTTATGTTGATTTGTTAAATATAGTATCGACTAATTATTGTTTATTTGGATATAGTTGCGATCCATACCTAAATCCAGCAATCAAAAACAGCAATATTGACTGAAATTTGTTTGTCGTTATTCAGGAGCGAATCATCTAATGAGACACGTTAGTCATTAGATGATTATGGGTGCATGCACCCACTTTTTTTTTTTTTTTAAGTTTGTTTTATAAACAAAATTGTTTCAATTTTGACAAAATTTTAGCCAAAACATATCTGAGACCCATTAAAAATTTTAATATGCCACCTTAGTTTTATAAACTTATGATTTTTTCCTTATTATTTTTATATGTACTAAAAGATCCGCGTGATATGCGGATTTTTAATAATAATTAGATTTATATATAGTAAAAAAAATAAGTAAAAACCCGTAATGCTGGTTTTTAATAATAATTGTATTTATATATATTTAAAAATTAAACAAATATCCGTCATGCTGGTTTTTTAACTCTCAACTCATTTTTTTCTTGTTTTGAATTTGATATCAATAGGTAAGAGAATAAAAAAGATAGAAACACACAATTGAATTTTGTAGACTTTAAATCTTATATATAACAATATACATACATAATTTGAGAATATTTCTCAAAAATATTACATGCCATATGTTATTTATGTCTTTTTTGTTTTTTACAAATTTAGTTCTAAATTTTCCTTCGTTTTCTTTTAGATATTTTTTCTCACCACGTTGCTATTTTTTGTTTTTATACAAATTTAGTCATTTTACTTTTTACATAAATAACATATTACATAAATAATATTATTTTCTTTTATATTTGACTTTTACATTACATTGCTATTATTTTCTTATTTCGTTTTTGATATTTTACTTATTTCTTTTACCAATATGTTGATACTATACTATTTGACTTAATTATATATATTTACTAATTCTGTTATTACTATATTTTTTTATATTTATATTTTTTATTTTTTTATATTAACATGTGTCATAATCTATATTAACAGCGACATATGTCGTAATCTAGTGATTTAAAATTTGTATATGTATCACGCTCACGTTAAGCGCGTTTAGTTTTATATTAATTATTTGAAAAAAACACATTCCTTTACATAATAAAGGTTCTTCTAGTAAAATAGTTTTCAGTTATATCTCCATAAGAAATAATAAACATTTAATCAATCTCTAACAAATGAATTTTTTTAGTTAAGTTTTTCAAAATTTTGAAACATTGCATTGTAGACTGGCATAACTAATCTAACTCTTTAAATGTTTTTTTTTTTCGCCGGATAAAAAACTTTGTATGCCAACAACAAAAACATATTGTTCTACTTTTAAGTCTTCATACTTTATAATAGTAAGATACGTTTTAACGAAAAATATTATCTAAGATGGTTAAACATATATAAAAGAAAATATAATTTGTTTGTTATCTCTATATATGTCAACATTAGCCAACAATTATCATATTAAATATGAACAAGGCCTATTAACAAAGTATAACCAAAAATAAATAAAACAAAATGAACAAAAAAAAAAAGTGATTCACGTTTAAACAATCCTCCGCAACATCACCGTGGCCCAGACACTTCCTGAGACGCCACGTAAGAAGCCGAGTGCCTAGAGCCGCCGCTATTAGAGCTCTCTCGCCGGTGAAAAACCATATTTTCACTCTCCCTATTTTGCCCTTCAACCATAGAAGACTCAGCAAACCTTAGCCCATAAAACCTCAAAAAATTCAACGACTCCATCCTGGGATTTCCCAACGGTATGCTCCCTTCGAACATTCCGACAACGGCCGCCATTGTCGGCCGCAAAGCCGGCTCCTCGTGAACACAACACAAAGCTATCCGGACCAACTTCCCAACCTCTTGGCTCGTAACCCGACCCTCTAGCCTCGGATCTGCTAGCTCCATATACCTCCCTTGTTCATGCATATCCAAAGCGTACAATGGGAAATAAACCAAACCAGAACTCGTACTCGTCGTGGACAAACTGTTTTGATGATTCTCTTCCGTTACGCTATTGCTCCGAGACCGGAACGAGCAGTTTTTCCGCCCACTCACTATCTCTAACAACACCATTCCGTAGCTATATACGTCAGCTTTCTCCGAGATCGCTGCGTTTGTTATCCACTCGGGAGCTAAATAGCCTCGAGTACCTCTCATTGTCGTGAATAGACTCGACTCTTCTTGGCTTAGAAGCTTCGATAACCCGAAATCAGATATCTTTGGCTGGAAATGATCGTGCAATAAGATGTTTTCGGGTTTCACGTCGCAGTGTATGATCTTTTGGTCGCATCCACTATGGAGATACGCGAGACCACGAGCCGTTCCGAGCGCTATATCGAACCTTTCTTGCCATTCAAGCACTGGACCGTTCCCTCCAAACAAGATCTTTTCTAACGAGCCATGGTTCATGTACTCGTAGACTAAGAGTAACTGCCTCCCACGAGCGCAGAAGCCTCGGAGTTTCACTAGATTCGTGTGTCGGATATTTCCAATTACCGCGATTTCTGTGCAAAACTCTTGTCTACCGTGAAGCCCATGGTTTGTGATTTTCTTGACGGCGACAAGAGTTTCGTCAGAGAGAGTTCCTTTGTAGACTGAGCCGAATCCACCGGATCCTATCAACAACTTGAAATTCTCGGTTGCTTGTTCGAGCTCTTCGAACTCGAATTTCTGAGGTAAACCGGGGATATGGAAAGATCCTAGATCTCCTGATCCGAACGAGCCGGGTCTAGTTGCTTGCTTCTCACGGATACTGCTGTATCTCATCACTGCGCATCTTCGCCACCAAAGAAACCCTAACGTGATCAGAAGGAAGAAACCAGAGCAAGGTAAGAGCACAAGTGCGATCAAAGGAAAACTAGATCCTCTCTTATTGTTTCCTGGAGATAAAGCATTCGATTTTCTGATAGACAACTTGACGTATCCGATAAGATCATGATTGTCTGGTGAGTTCTTTACTAGAGACAAAGAACCAAACGAGTCTTTAACCAAATAACAAGACCGAGACGTGTTCTCATAGAAAACACCCAGGCAGGAGCAATTCTCACTACAAAGATCATGACAAGCCGATAACTCGATACCGTGTTCCACAGGATCTGTGAAACGAGTAGAGAAGTAAGACACGCCGAGACCGAGCTCGAAGTAGGAAATATTACTTGCTTCACAAGAAACAGGTAAACTCAAAGATTGGCTAACCGGAACACATGTCCTCTTTTCCGCATCCAACCGCAGCTCATCCGGACACGAACAACTAAACTTATCTGAATCGTTATCAAGATGACAAAGCCCGAGCTTACCACAAACGAACGGGACATGACAAGAATCCATAGGACCAAAGAATTCCTTCACCATATTCTTACCAGAGAATCTACTAATGATGAATTCACCGGAAGAATCCATCTTTGCTACTCGAAAATCAGACGACGGTGGTAAAGCCACGCGGATTATCACCGTCGTCCCGTTCCGTCCCATAAGAGCCAATCCAGAAGTAGTGACCGTTAGAAACTCAACGGGGAAATTGGAATCAACGTTAGCTCGTGTATGCATCTTTAGCTTCCAATAATTCTGTCCTTTCCACTGCATCAAACCATCGGATTCACCGACAACGAACTTATAATCTCCGGTCGAGAAATCTAACGGTGAGACGGATCCGGACAAGAACATCCCGACCGGGAGTCTTTGTCCGAGGACGATTGTGTCTGTAGGAAAATTAAAGCTTTCCCATAGAGAAACGTTGAAACGATCGAGCAGAAGGAGATTCCCGGCGTCGGTTAACCGGAGTGAGTAAACCGGAGAGGCTAAAACCGGCGTTGACCAAACGGGTATTTGACTTTTACCATCTTCAACAACGGAGATACCTTGAGGGGAAAGATTCATATTCCCTGAGCTTGAAACAGGAGAATCACGATTTGAAGACCAGATCGTGGAATCTGAATCGACGTGGATGACGGAGAAGTAGAAATCGGAAGAAGAATCGCCGCCGGGACTGAATAAACCGGCTTTGAAGATGGAATTACGTGAGAAGAGGAAAGCTCCATTACTTGCGATGAATCTGAGGTTAGAAGCTGTGAAATTTGGATAGACAAACTCTGTGAAAGAAGCACATGAAACAGAGACAAAGAGAAGATGGAGACAAAGGAAGAACAACAACAAAAGAAACGCTGATCTCATAGAGGGCTTCTCTGTTTTTTTTTTTCTGTTGGGTTTTAATTATTACATGAATCGGATCATCGGAGATGAGTTCTTGAGTTCTCAGAAATGGTGAGTTTGACCAGAAAGCTGTCTCTTTTTCTCTCTCGAGGCAACAAACAATTATTGGTGTGGTGGCCATTATCACCTTTATTTGACTAGATTCATGTATTATTTATTATTATTTATTTCAACGATGGGTTCTTTTCTCTCTATCAAATGTCTTGCTCGAGCGTCGAATATGTCAATTTACACTTTACAGACTACAGAGCCTTCACCATTTATTATTATTTAGACTTTAGTTTTATAATAAAACAATTTCATTACGACATTAAAAGTCACATTTTATTTATTTATTGTATAATAATTGTGATACCTATGTTTTAGTTGTTTTTTCTCGTGTAAAAGCTAATGCATGACACGACAATGATGAATTCAAAGTCCAACATGACACGCTCTGGACCGCCTCTAGAAGATCCCTCTCTAACTCAACAAATAATTTGATCATATAATTAAAATCAATTCATCTTCTTTATAATCAACAAAATTAGAATACATACGAAAAATTCCGTTGCAAAATTTATTATAAATATTTAATTCTTATAAACTATACTATGATATAAAATTGATTATGTATTATTTTATAATAAAATATATTTATGTTTGAGAAATATTTATGGAGAGAAGACGAATGAAAAAAAAAAATGAAAAGATTTTTTCTTTTAATTTTTTTTTTTCGCTCACCATGATACATATTTATTTATCGTAAGATTAAATTGATATAATATACTTTAAACTAGTTCACTTTTCTTAAACTAATATAATGACCAAACCTATAACCTTTGGATAATTCTCCGATCCATAGATAATACTCTTCTTTAATTATCCATTTTTAATAACGTATTACAAGTACAATGACGTAATCTCTCCTTATAAACGATGGATGTATCTTCTTTTCATAGATCTCAGAGATAATGCCTTCTGATACTATGAATATGCTTTCTTAATATGGTAGTAAGAAACGCTTTTGTAAAGAGGTATGCCGCATTGTAACTTGCGAGAATATACTAGATATGTCATATTTTTTCGTTCACCATGATACATATTTATAGTAAGAATAAACCGACATATGCCTTAAACCAACTTATTGGTAAAACCTCTATAAATTAATAATATTGGGACCGTGAAATTTTATTAATTTAGAGAGGTATTAATTTATCGATAAATTAATATTTATTGATTTATAGAGATATTTTTTGTTTACTCCATATTTTAAAAAAAATATTTTTTAAACGATGATATATCAATGAATGTAGATGAATCTAATTGTAAAATAACATACATGAACTTGAAATTAATGATTAATACTTTTAGATATTGCTATAGAATGTATTTTAACAGCTAATTAAATTATCTTGATAAAAATATTACATGTTAAAAATTCAACGTTTAAA
>OVAY01002889.1:0-14494 GCA_900406395.1 Kernera saxatilis | reverse complement strand
ATGGGTTTCTCAAAGTATCTAAAACGAGAATCGGTTCTCATTCTCTCTCATATTTTAATTTAATTTTTCTTTATTTTTATTGTGAGAAACTCATGGAGAACTCCTTGATGGAGATGCTCTTAGTTTTTGCAGCAATATTCTTGATTTACGCTATTTTAGTCGTGAGGTCGTTTTTCGTTCCGATTCCGACAATTACTACTGAGACTTACCGGATGGGAGCAGAGAAGTGGTCGAACAAGACCTTGTATTTCATGCTCATTATGTTCTCACAATCGTGCAAAGTCCATTCGGTAGGATTTGGTATTTACGTGTTTGGAGCGATCGTGGGATCGTTGGTGATCAGGCAACTCTCTTGGCCGGCTCAAGATATTTCTGTCCAACATGTTATGTGGAATGTTTTTTTTGTTTGGTTTGAGTGGCTATTTGGGCTACCAGGAACCTATTTGGCCGGCTCTATACGTTTTTGCTGCCTTGGCAATTTTTAGTTACTTTGTTAACGAAGCAAGCGTAAGCTTCAAGCAACAAAATATAGAATAATGTTCACCTGAGTTGACTTTGTGAATTCGAGTTATATAACTCGATTAAAATTCTAAATAACCTTTTTAACAACTGATTTCACTTAGATCTTCATCCTCCTCCTCGATTTTCATTATCTCAACGTTTAGGGGTTTGATTTTTCTTTAGTTGTGTCTCATTTTTTTTTTTTTTTTATGTAGATTGTTTTCTCTTCTTTATTTTGTTCCTTTTGAAGTATATACTCACTTAATTCAAAAAAAAAAAAAAATTATCTTAAAAAAAGTTAATTATAGATTTATTGTATATAAAAAAAATTATACTTATGACATAGATATGACCATTGGTCACTTTCGGGAAGATAAAATTATATTTCTGTTAAATAATTTTGGGCCTTATGCTCATAATTTCTTTGGATCGAAAACCACAATATGTTAAATAATTACTAATCCATTCTTCGTTATAGGTACTCGAAAATTATTGATAGTATTTACAGAATTATATTGATAGTATTACGAAAGGTACACTTCTTCTTTGTTTCTTTTGTGGATCTAAATTAGTAATAGTCTCCTTTGATGAATTGATTCAAGCGTTTGAGCTCTCCATTTTGATGGTCCACAATGGCTCTAACGACATCAACCATAGAGATCATTCCCACTATCTTCCCGTCAATCACCGGTACATGTCTTATGTGATTCTCTACATCATTTTCAAAACATAATTTACATCTTGGATTCATTTACTTATATATAAATATATATTAAATATAAATGTATATATAATAAACTACCTGACATAAGCTGCATTGCTTTGATTATGTTTGTCCCAGACGAAACAGTGACCAACTTGCTCTAGCCAAAGTAATTCCCAATTTTTTTATATAACTAACTGTGTAAATGAAAATTCCCAAAATATTAACTTAAAAATATATATTTTGGTTATTCTAACCTCATCAGTCATAACTTCTCCAACTTTTGTAACCTTCGGTGATCTTCCTGCCCCGATAATCTTTTTCATATAGTCTGTTTCACNCTTCGGTGATCTTCCTGCCCCGATAATCTTTTTCATATAGTCTGTTTCACAATCAACCAATCAAATATAGATTCTCAAAGAAAAAAAAAAAAAAAAACATATATATATATATTACATGTAGACGCTAAAAAAACTTAAATTTCATCAACTGTTATTAGAGATATATTCACAATAACTATTTTCCTCTGATGACACGATCAAGAACAGATATCATCACAAAACAAATTAAGAACCCTAGTAAGAAATCCGTTGACGACAAATTAATGTTAGAATTGTTTTCGTCGTTATTTTAACAAAGATTAACGTCGAATTTTTAATTAGCGATGATTTTACAACGATAATTGCTGTTGTTATTGCCCTTTTTTGTAGAATTTATATTGCGCATGAGTACAATTTTTGGGGTTAATGTGATTTTTCTGTATACCGGTAACTACAAAAAAAAGCTTAATTATATGAAACATTGCTTGTCTCCTGGTCTTAATTATATAATAACATATTAATTAAAGAAAGCTTCTACCTCTCTCTGTGACAATTCCTGCGATACATTGCTTGTCCCCTGGTCTTAACACGACCAACGATCCAATATTATGCTTTGCCATCTGCAATTTTTGTTTGATAAAATAAAATAACATTTGTTTACTGCATATACATAGACAAATATATCCACGCCTAGTTCTCTTAATTTATTGGATAACTAGTTATATATCCAAAACAAAACAGAGAAGAAAAAAAAACCAAAATAATCTAAGGATTTGCCAGTCATCATATGAATTTGAATGAATCTGGCTATATTAATCACTAATCTCAATGAACCATAAAGAACTACATAGTTACTAATCTAATGGCTATACGTATATCCATCATGCATGATATAAAATACAAATATATGCATTACTTATATACAATTTGATGTTATAACATTGGTCTAATATATATATATATATATATATATATATATATATATATATATATATTTTACGTGTGGTTAGAACATATAAATATATAATTGATAAGTTTGTGTTAATATTGTGTCACCATTCAAATTTAAATTCGATAAAATATATTTTCTATACGTGTATGCATGACATAAACTACGTATATATAACACGTCTTTCTGTTATATATCGCACCGAATGTGGAAATTAACAACGCCTTATTAGCTGGGGACACAGAAGACATAACAACGTGGAGTGGGCAACGAATTAACATTAATTAGCAGATAAAATAGTTCACACTGTTAGACAATTTATATTTCCTTATGTATGTTTATAGTTTGATGTTAACACGCTTAAATCTTCGAAGTAAAAGATTGTGCGAATCTTTTTTTTATAAATTAAACTAATCCCATAAAATCGTTGTATAATTTTTTCTAGTGACGCGCAAATAATAATAGGAAGAAAAAGAAAGGAGTTGAACGAACATTCTTAACGGCGTCAAAAACGGTGTCATTTGTACGGCAAGAGATCCACGTGTCAGCTTTACCGCTGTCAATGTCCTTTGTCATCAGCACATCCGCCACCGTCAGATTCTCCAACCCTTTCTCCGGCGGCGGAGGCGGAGGCGAAGTAACGCAACCAAAACCGGCTGATTCTTTCCACTCCCACTTCCTCTGAATCTTTGGAATTTCATAACTAGCCCTTGCTAATAATCCTCTCACAAAACTTTTCATTCTTAATGTTGAGATGAAACAGAAACAGAAACATGGATTGAGTTTTGTAATTAAAGGAAGACTTTTTTCGAGATTTGTGCTAATCTTTGCTTCAAAAGAAAGACTAAGATATACCTTGCCTAAACCAAAAGTTAATTTGCTTTTTAATTAAAAATTTAAATAGATTGAAGTTGAATGTGAAAAGAAAGATCTGATTGTTAGCACCAAGAAGGAAAAGTATGTACATTCATTAACCACACAATTGCAATAGAGAAATATAATTTGATATGTTTTTGGGTTGTTACATTCATTCGCAGACAGGCTTCGTGTCGAAGCTGCTTAAACAAATGGCAAAAGCTTGGAATGCAGAGATCGGGTAACGATAATCCATGGTGAAAATGTCTTTGCCTATCTTCCCAAACTGCAATATCACTCTCTCTTGTTCCTCTTCTGGTATGTTCATGTTCTTCCCTGCTTCTGCAGCAGCTGCAACTAGCTGGAAGTTCTTCACCGAGGCAACCGTGACTCGCCCTTTGAAGTTGAGACACCAGCATTGGAGCTGCTCGTGCCATCTCGGTGACTTGTTTTTCAGGACTAATGGTTCTTTTACAACGGATTCTCCTCCCAGGTTCCCCGAGCAGAAATCCATGAGCGGCTTCTTCTTCTTTCCTTGGTTTGTGAACTCGGTTGGAGAATGAATCTGTCCGCCTTCTTGAATTGAAGAAACAGGAATACTGTGCAGGACACATTGCATTCTTCTTGGACCTCTTGTTCTGAGGACATTCAGCTCATACAAGATGGAAGCTATGCTGTAACTATGGGAGGATGATGATACCCATGGAGACACACGCATTGATGGTGGGAGTTTCCGGTTAGATGATCTTGCAGAATCAAAAGGAGGAGGTTGGTTTTCGTAGACTGTGAATTTGGTTCCAAGGAAATTGGATCTGTCCACACAACAAAAACTTATAAATGGGCATGGCAGTATAAACAATGAAAGGCGACAAGAAACACGACATACATACATACCTCAGCTTTCCTATGTAATTACTGCTACTTCTTGAAAAGTCATTTCCTGACAGCGATACAACAAACTCAGCACCAGTCGCCCTCCTGACTTTCTTTGCAGATAATAACAGCTTACTCTTGTCGCCGGAAAGAGCTGCAATTACACAGAGGATTGTGATATATAGTCAAAACTCAATTCACAAGAGATTATCAGAAGAAGGTGATAGCAAACTACCAGGGCTTAAACCGAGATAGAGACGGTATATTCCAGTGGCTCTTTCCCGTTTAATAAAGCATTGAATTGGAGCATCTCTAGGGCCAGGCTGAGACAAGAATCCAATATGTAATTTAGAGTTCACTTCAATGATTATCGATAAAAACCGGTCTGAAAAGAGTAGTCTTTCAAGAGTAAACCTGCTTTAAGGAAATCGGAAAAGTGAGCAAACCAGAGAGCTCAGGAACTTTAACCACTTCTTTAGTCATCTCCCTCCACGACCTGCAAACCGAGGCACAAGCAACAACGTCTCTCCTCGCAGGCCACGAAGTCTGTCCTGACTCAATTCGATGGATTATGTCAAGAAGTAACTCTGGAGGCAAATCAACCCAAATACTCTGATCAAAACGTTCATTAGTTGATGGAGAAGAAGAAGCAGATCCTTCTGGCGCAATGTGCGATCTCCCTCGCCTACCAATGGCTTTATTACCGTGACGATTATTGTGCCTGTCATTGCGTATTCCCCTAAGCTCTCGCACTATGTTCTTGAATGACATTGCTACTAAAACCAGCTTCTCCTGCAAACGAACAACTATGATTTGCAGAGTTCCATTTTGGGGACTAATCATACACAAGAAAAAAACCCTAATTTATACCTGAGTTTTTGTCTGTCCCCAGAAATTTTCCAGCTCCTTTACCCCAGATTAACGAGCTTCAAACAAAGGGCAAAAGAGAAATGTCTCAGATAAATCGAATATCACACGAATTCATCTAAGAAATGTTGAAGTCATGAAGAAAAAAAGGGCTCAAATCAATGAAAAAAATACCCAATTTCTAGAGAGATACGAAGAAATTGGAGAGAAGGATTTTGAAAAGAGAAAAGCAAATCATGAAAAGGGCATGGATCCGGCTTCTCCGGCATTATCGTGTAGAACCCCGAGAAAGGTAAATTAATAAAACCAAAACATCGAGAAACGAGAGAGAGAGGATTGATTTATCTACCAACAAATGCGACAAATCCATGGGGAAGCACGATAAATTTGCAGAGAGATAAAGTTCGGGAATGAGAATTGGGTGAATTCCGATGAAGAAATTCAGCGAAAAACCGTCTTTGAAATTGAGAAATTAAAAAAAGCTCCTCGAATGCTGCAGATAGAATCACCACCACCACCCCTCCGATGCCGTCGTCACCGTCGCCGTCGTTAGCTTCGATTCCGACGAGGAGGAGGACGACGACGATAATAACCGCAAATTAATCTCGAGGGGAAGAGAAAAAAAGGAGACGGAGAGTTCCGTTTTTTTGTTTTTTTAATTAATAAACCAAAAAAAGGCACTACGCGCGGCCCATGCCTTCAATTGAAAATTAGTAAATTACTCAAAATAGGATTTTAATCTTCTTTAATTTAATTAATGTTTACTCTCTTCGATTTGGGAAGATTATTATTTTGGTTAAAAAGTTAGACTAATGGAAAATTAAACCCTTTTTTGACAGGATGGAAAATTTACACTGATAACAAGAAAAATTTCGTATATAGTAATAATCTTAAAAATATTGTATTTTGGAAAATAATCTAAAGAAATTAAACTCCGAAAGCTGATAGTCTAGTACTTCTAAATGGTAATTTACCAAATTCTCATTAATATAAAGTTAAAGTAACTCAAGCACAAAGACGTAGCAAATGATTGGTAAAAGTCAATTAACATATCGTTTGGGTGGTAGTCGAACGTTTAGGATTATCAATTGCGCGTATTCGCCTCCAAATAGACGTATTCGTATAGACACGTTTTTTTTCGGGTTTCATTTGATCAGTCCATACATACAACATATCACATTATATATGCGTTCAAAATCAACCGCGGACAAATAGACGTGTTCGCGGTCCAAACCAATAGTAATAAAAAAGATTTGTTATATTCACCGTCTAAAGCTTTACATGACAAAGGTTGCAACATAATAATATAACGGTTATGATTATGAACAAAACTACTATGAGTTTGCAAAAATTAAGGCTTGGGAATTTGTAGGTAAGAGACAACTCATGTACTTGTTAAGAACACGACTGTTTATGCTAAATGATGATTCAGATGCCACTGTTATTATAGAAATACTAAGAACATGACAAGACCTCCACTGTCAAACAAATATAACCTTCAATAGTGATAGCTCACTAAAGATTTATTGTCAAACAAATCCAACTTGGATTGTAGACTTTGTAGTCAAGATTTTCCATAAGCTTTTTTTCTCTCCTTCTTAAGCTTCTTTTTTTTTCAAAAATCTTTAAGACATCCTGCTGTACTTCTACTCTGAAACTCAAAATCAGGATTAACATAAGCAAAAGTCATTATGATCATTTTATACTCAACAAACGAAAATGGCATATCATGCTCAATTATAGCCATATCAATCATTTCACGGAAAAACCATCATATCTAGTTTTATATTACTACTTAGAGGGGTACTTCCAAAAGTCTTTCAACAAAGTTTCATTTGACAAATCAAATTATTAGTTCTATTTCTATGTAGATCCAAGAAATAATGCATTTCACAATGATTGCATCTAATATCATTTTTTCCATCATGCACTCTTAATTGCTGTAAAGTTTTCCCAATATTTAGAGTGCTTTCGTTTATTTATACATTTCTTTTTGCAACACTCCCTACAAAATCGCTTTCTAGAGAATCGCTTTCTTGAGGATTGCTTTCTAGAAAATCGTTTTCATCCATCACATGATCTATATCTTAATCAATCAAATTGTCTTCATCATTCAAAGTTTAGAGCATGGTTATCAATTTTTTTGAAATAATAACACAAAAGCTAATTAACAGTCATCATAAACCAAAAAAAAAACAAAAGACAAGCCACATATATCATAACTTGCTCAAATACAAAAGCGGATATAAGTTGCTAATCACTTATCTACATAATCGAAAAGGCCCATGTGCAAAGGAAGTACAATCAGAAGTAGAAAGACTAATTTTAGAAAAAAATTAACAAACCATTAAAGTGAGCTTATTAGAATGATATTGGTAAATAACTTAATTTGAAGAGTTCAAGTGACATGTTTGGCAAACATGTTTTGTGCCTTATTCTCAAGTCTCAACTTTATAAGTTTGTAATCAATTTATGGCTAATAACAACAAAATGGCTACTTTATAGCCAATTTGTAACCATTTATGTTTATGTGGTTACCATTTTTTTACACCAAAAAAAAATATCGATATGATTATAGAATATGCAATCAAATATAATATTATTATTGGCTGGTCAAAGACATTAATAAAAGAATATTTATCAACTACAAAAATAGCTTCGACTTGCCCTTCATTACACATAAGACCCTTAATTAACACAGAAGAACAACTAGATTTATGGAATTGTCGTCCTAACGATATTACTAAAATCGACACTCCTATATGCGTATTTGTCAAGTATTGAATTGCATACAAGAGGTTTAGCTAAATAGACCCGTGCTCCACACTTAGCTAGTACCTTCATGGGTCTAGATAATTCACCATCTCCGGTAACTAGGATAATCTTGCAAGGTTCTCCAAAGTCTCTACGATGTGTAAACATCAACTGCTCCAACTGGTCATCCGCAATGTCTATCACTTTCTCGTGAGAAACTGGATGACGGAAAAAATGATTAGTAAACTGAAATTTTTCATCACGAGGATAAATATCTATAACCTTCATTCCATTCCAACTGATTAACATTTTCCCGTCCTCACGAAACAAAACCATGTTTCCAACACCTATTAACTGATTTTTGAAGATGTGATAGTCTGAATTTTGCCTTTTCAGAAAAGCAACAACTTTTATCTCTGAGGGTGTTAATATTAACACCACTTAAATCATCTCTAAGATTTTCCATATCTAAGAAGACAACAAAAGCATTATTACAACTTGATACAGGCCGAGTCGACTAACCCGTAATCATCTTTTGTTGTTTATCTGTGAGCTTAAGCACTCCTAATCTTCTCTTCAGTAGTAGATCTCGAAGCAAGTTGCTTCTTGCTTCATTCTCGAGCTCAACAGCTCTTTCAACTCTTGCTTTTATTGCAGTTCTTGTTCTGCCGCCAACCATAGTTGGTTTTAGGATGAAGAAAAACAAGCGGCGATAAGATATGTGTGGTTATGATTATGATTATGAAAATTGTAGTGGATATATAACTGAGTTTGTTATCACAATTATGATTAACTAAGGTTTCAAGGTTATATCGGATTTGGTAAAAAAACATTTTCAATCGGTTCATATTGTTGTAATATTTGGTTCGATTTTAGATTTAATACATTTCGGTTCGGTTTGGTTCGGTTTAATTTAATTTGGATTGGTTTAGCTTTTATGCCCAAAAACACGAACTCACTTGTGCAAAACTACGTTTGCCCCAAACGCCTCCATAAACCTCAGGTTGCGACACAGTGAAATCGTCTTCTCTCTCTCTGTGTCTTTGGTAAATCGAAAATGGGAACCCTTGGACGAGCTATTTACACAGTGGGTAACTGGATCCGCGGGACTGGCCAAGCTCTTGATCGCGTCGGTTCTCGTCTTCAAGGGAGCCCCTACTTCCAGGAACACCGTAAGCCAGATTGAACCCTAGATCCAATCCATTTTTCTCTAATTTGTAGCTTCATCAGAGAAAAATCCGTTGTGATTTCTTTGATTCTCGGTGTTTATGGTCAGATTGAAAAACTTCGATTCGAGAAGTTGCTGTTCTGATCGGGCTCGATTTCAATCCTGAGTTTATGGAATTGCTTTTTTGTTTTCAGTATCGAGGCATCGGACGTTGATGAACGTGAATGGTAAATCTCCATTGGTGGATAAGGATGTGTTCGTTGCTCCTAGTGCATCTGTTATCGGTGATGTTCAGATCGGGAAAGGCTCGTCAATTTGGTATGGTTGTGTTCTTCGAGGTGAGGCTTTGAGTTTTTTTTTTTTTTTTTTTGCACTAACTAAAAGGTTACTCCTGAAAGTTTAGACAATGGGAATAGAAAGTCTTAAGATTTAATGGAAACGAAGTACCAAATTTGCAGGCATTATACTGTGCAAGCTCGTGCACATTAGTTACAATTTAGTCTTCTGTTTTGCCTCAATTGTTAGTTACAATTGATTTATAATAGTTATACAAACATGTTAGTTTTCGTTTGGTAAGACTTGTTTTAGTTGTGATTTTCTTACCATTTTGCTTTTGTGGATTGGCCTTTTCATTTGACTAGTTAGAGAAAATGAAGTTCTCTGTGCCTTCTAATTTTGTATTGCTCCGACCTGGTTTTCATCGGATATCCTTGGTTCTTAGATTTAGTGTACTGTTGATGAAATGTTATGACTAGCTGGAAACCTCATTGTATATTGATCTGGGGTTTTAACTTGTGCAGGTGATGTGAATAACATCAGCGTTGGATCCGGGACGAATATCCAAGACAATTCTCTTGTACATGTTGCAAAAGACAACGCAGCTGGAAATGTTTTCCCTACTATAATTGGGGACAATGTCACAGTAGGTAAACCTTAAAAGTGACTTAGCAGTTTTCAAATATCTGTTTTATGTTATGTTGCCTGATAGTTACTTAAAAATGTTCTGTTTGTAAAATGAAAACCGAGCAGGTCATAGTGCTGTCATACATGGCTGTACTGTTGAGGACGATGCCTTTGTTGGAATGGGAGCTACACTACTTGATGGTGTCGTGGTTGAGAAACATGCCATGGTTGCTGCCGGTTCCCTTGTGAGACAGAACACGCGAATCCCTTCTGGAGAGGTTTCTTTCTGTTCATTTTTTCTTTTGTGGTTTACTGCCTACTGGGTTTGTACTAAGACTGGAATCGGAAACTGCTTTATTTCTCGCTAAATTGAAGTACAACTCTTTAGCCCCAAACCACCACAATAAACCCAGCGCTCAGTAACTGCTAGCTAACCAAGCAACATTAGCTATAATCTACTGGATTTAGTCCTAGGGTAGTTATAATAGACCTATAGCTAAGGCTTGACTTGCTGAACAGCCTGAACTTCTTCAAGTAGAGCCACTGTGTCTTTGCTTAACAATTTGGTATACACTGTTTCTTACTGAAATGCTATGCCTGCAAATCGTATTTCATCTGTCTAAATCTGGAAACCATCTTGGCCTCCGTTGCAATTTTACTCGTATCTGAAACAAGAGTGTGTGGAGTAATAGAGGGTTCTTGTGTTTCCACTTGTTTGATAAGGAATTAAACAGATTTCTTATATTGATATCAACTTGAGAATATATTTGCAACAACATGTCTACAAGTTATCAATTCATGTGGCAGGTGTGGGGAGGAAACCCGGCAAAGTTCATGAGAAAGTTAACAGATGAAGAGATAGTATATATCTCAAAGTCAGCAGAGAACTACATCAATCTCGCACACATTCATGCCGCAGAGAATTCAAAGTCGTTTGATGAGATCGAGGTTGAGAGGGCGCTTAGGAAGAAGTATGCACACAAGGATGAGGATTATGATTCAATGCTTGGAATTGTCCGTGAAACTCCAGCCGAGTTGATTCTTCCCGACAATGTCTTACCGGAAAAAACTACCGTCAGGGTTCCGACTACTCATTACTGATTTACCCGTCTCCTCAGGTTGGTTCTTTTTGTGAGTTAAAATCATTTCAAGACTGGATTGATTCTCTGGAAAGTCAAGAGAGATTATTTTTTTGGTTTTTCCTTTTTCTTCCGAGCAAGCAGGGGATTTAACATGTCCTTGCTCAATAATGACGAAAAGAACATGTACTGTTGCATTATGAAGTCATTTTCTTCGAGGAACACTTGCAGAAAGAGCAACAAACTAGTTGCATTCATCTTTTTGTTTCTCTCTCTCGCGTAGCAAGAAATTGTAAGTGTTTAAAGAAAAGGGTATTTGTGTCAAGCCCTCTAGGCTGGTGAAAAAATTGGACACACTGTTACGCTTACTAATGCGTGATTAGAGTTTTGATTGTCTGTATGTCTTTTTGAGATTAGCGCGCTCTAATAGTGTCGCCAAACACAAACTACAGGATTGAAAATTAGTGTTTTTATCAAGTTACTAATCGAAAATTGGTCTCAAAGGGAAAATGTAAACGAAAAAGAGATTTTAAGCGAGAGTAAACCAAATACTCAAGACATCGACTGACTTAAAGACGAGAGAAAGAGCTAAACACGAGCAAGTTGTAACCGCGCAGGTTGTGTTTATGTGCCAAGTGATTCTGTAAATCCAACTTTTAACATATATTCACTTGCTCACATTTCCATTGGTGCAACATCTTGATCACCTGAACCACCTTGTTCCGCAGGTGCAGCAGCAGCCTCCGCCTCGGCTTCACCCTCAGCAGCAGCCTCGGCCTCGGCTTCACCCTCACCAGCATCTTCCTCTTCCTCGGGAACCTTCTCGAATGTATCAATCACCTTTTGTATGCTTTCCTGGTCCAAGAAATGGAACGGTTCATCGACTCCTAGAACAGAAACCGTGCAGAGCGAGCTTTTCAGTGTTTCCCCTTGCAAAGTTTCCCTTATGGCCAAAATAGCATCTCTGATCAGATCTTCTCTTGATGATTCTTTGAAGCTCTCGAATCTGCGTTCCAGATAAGTTTTTGCAGCTTGTGAACGAGACCCGATAGCAAATGCTTGATATTCAAAGTAGTTTCCGCTCGGGCAGTTGTAGTAGAGGTGTGCTCCTGACTCGTCCAATCCACCTACCAGCAAACCCACACCATATGGACGTTTCCATGACCGTTGGGTACATACCTGTTCAAGGCGAAGTATGAAGAGGGTAAATACAAGACGAACAAATAGGCTCACCGATGAATGAAACCAGAGTTTTGTTCAATCGAAAATGTCAATACAGCAGCTAAGTAAATGTTTGACAGACATGAAAATAAGTGAGATGTGGAAAACAAAACCTTTTGAAGTTGTGAATGCATCATCTAACTTAAAGACACTACGTTTAACGCCAAAAGTAGTGAACATGTAGCAGCACAAAGTTCTATGGTAATTGTAAAACAACATCTTGGGACAAATGGTTCATCAGGCAAGTGAAGAGAGGCCAGGGTGAGGACAAACCACAAGTAAGTGAACAAATGCAAAGTAATTACAAGTTGAAACCACAGAACCAAGAAGAGAACAACAAAGACGTATATTTATATTCGAATGCTAAGTAAAACAACATTCTTTATCAAGCAAAGAAACAACTTAATACAACTAAAGTACAGAAACAACACATTCTTATACAGTTTATGGCCAAAGTGGATAATTTGAAGGCATTATCTTGGTATAGGTTAATAAATCTTTGTATCCGGATTAAGCAGCTGGATCAGAGTTTCTGGTAAGATAAAATCCCAGAGGCTATAACTAGCAAGAGAATTGGAAATGATTAACAACTCAAGAAGCTACTAATATCACTACTTGCAATAACACACACACACACACACACACATTTTACTGATAATATTGACCACATTGCTTAGCAAAACATAAACTTTACTCCAAATTTCAGAAAGCATCGAACTGAGTTCTAGAAATCTAGGTCATCTCAAGTATATATATACATCTTAGAAGTAAAGTCATTGTGAAAATTACGAGAAATTTAGGTCAATAAATCAGACCCAAAATCTAGAATGATCTCAAATTACGATACAGAGGCGAGACGAGTAGTAACCTGGGCCTTATCGGCGAGACGAACGACGAGACGGCCAACGGGAAGTGGAGACTCATAGGTGAAAGAGTGATTAATGGACTCAGATCTCATGTAACGAGAGAGAACACGACCATCGGCGGTGAGACCAGCGATAGCGACGCCGATATGGTCATCGACTTTGAAGATCTTTCTCTGATGGGAAGAGAGCTCCGATTGGGCTTTATTGACACAAGCAAGGACGACATGGGATCGAGATCTGAGACCAATTGCGGCGGAGCCTTGCTTCACAGCTTCCATGGCGTACTCTACTTGGAAAAGCCGACCCGTGGGACTCCATGTAGTCACATCTGTGTCGTACTGGTTCCTGAACATCTTAGCTTCTTCTTCTTCGTCTTCTTCGTCTTCGTTCGTCAAAAGGGTTTATACAAAAGAGAGAAGCTTTTCGTTTGGCTCAAGCTACGGAGAAGAAGTAAAGAGAGATATGGGCTTATAAAATCTGAATTGGACTTATGGCTTCAAGATGTCAAAATTAGTGTATGCCCATTTGGCCATTTCATATAATATTATTTAAACATGTTAAATAAATAATGTCAAAATAGAAAAATAAATAAATTACTGTGTTATATTATTTCTATTTTTTATGGTATTAAACAAAAATTGAAAAAATCTATTGATCAAAGTGGATTTATTAGTTAGTAGGTTTAATTTATTTGGAAATAAAATTTTAATACAAATAATGACGCAATGATAACATAAATTAATACAAACTATCTTAACTATCATATGTGAAGTGATTATTGAAAACGAAATTCTCATTGTCACGAAGTTAAATATTATATTCATAACGAAACCGGTTTTTCACATCTCCATGTTATTGTGTATAATTACTATAATACATGTAATGAATTTAGCTAACTTATATTAATAGTGATATATGTCAAAATTTGGTGAATTATAATTTTTGTACGTGTGTTATATCCATGTTCAACAAATCAAACTTTATATAACAAGATTTTCTATTTTGAAAAAAAAGATTGCATAATGAATGTTTGATTAATAATCCCTAGAACATTAGAAAAAAATTCTTAGATTTTTACCATAGAACAATATAAGATAGAGTTTAGCGAAATTAAGTTTTTTTTTTTTTTACAAGCTTGATTAAGCGAAATTATACTATGTGGTTTTTTTAGTTGGTAGTTCAGTAACTTCAGTTCGCCATTCTCTATAATTGGTGACCACTTTTAAGAAAAAAAATGATGATGAATCTCATGTTCCTCAAATATTTTACCATTTACAAGTAATTTTTGTTCATTGTGGATCTTACACTATTCCATAATATTCCCATTTTTTTGAGGAATTATAGAACAAAAATGTTTCTTCCACAATTTTGAAGAGAAACAATAAGGAACAATAAAGAAATTCGTTTTTTATTATTAAATAATTTTAAAAGTAGT
>OVAY01002888.1:0-14494 GCA_900406395.1 Kernera saxatilis | reverse complement strand
TTTATAGTTAAGAAGAAAAAACGTCTTCTCCCTGAAATAGAGGGGAAAATGGGGATCGTGGATTGAAGATGAAACTATTTTTTCTAGAAAATAGTTCATAATTATTTTGTAAAAGAAAATTAAAAAAAAAAAAACAGAAAATGGGGATCCTGATTTATCTGACATTTATCTTGATTTTTTTTAATTTTTAATTAATTCTTTAAATTATGTAGCACAAGCCACGTGCCAGAATATGATTGGCCAGGTGACTTGTGCTTTATAAGATAAAAGGATTCCCGTAAATGTTTTTTTTTCGAATTAAAAGAACCAATCCAAAAACAATGAAATATTGTTGGCAAAAAATGTAAAACTAATGATGTGATAATAATATGATTTTGTTATCTGTAAAATTTTATTTCAAATATTACTGATGTGTTTAATTAGAAAAATCGAATTTTAATGCAAAGTGAAAACTGTATCAAAATTCAATTCTACACATAACCATAGTAGATTCATTTTCACTTGGACTGTTGTTGTTTACAAACTAAAAAAAAAATTCATACCAAAAATAAATTAAAACTCAGATTAAAACCTAGTGTATATGTAGATATGGTCATATGAACATCAAATTTTGATCCGAACTCATAGTTAAAATGATTTGTATCAGTATCACTGTTCATAAGCCAAATTCAAAATTGTTAGTGTATGTGGGATCTTAGACCCTAAAAAACTCAAATTTTTATCACTGCCATTAAATGCGAATGGAACTACTATCAATATATACATATCCCTACATATCTAAGTCACATAAACATTCAACCTCCAAATCGTATTATTATAGTCAATAACCATCTTACAACATCATTATTCATAATCATTAATTACAAACAAATATAGTGGCCCACTTGAAGAAATGATGTATCATCTCTGCTAATAATCATCCTTTTAATTTATCATAATCAGTAATAATTAATCTTTTATATTTTAAATCTCTAAGTCTACCACGACACTCATTCATATAAAAGCAACCTTTGATGTGCTATCAAACTCCAAAAAGCAAAGAGCCCAAGAAGAAGAAGAAGAGACAATGGGGAAAGGAGTAGCATCAGAGAAGATGAAGCTTGTGGTGGCATTGATCACACTTCAGTTCTGTTTTGCAGGCTTCCACATTGTCTCGAGGGTTGCTCTCAACATTGGTGTCAGCAAAGTTGTGTACCCTGTTTATAGGAATCTTCTTGCCCTTCTCCTCATTGGTCCCTTCGCTTACTTCTTCGAAAAGTAAGTACCTAAACCTCTCATAGTTCTAGGGTTTGCTAGAATGGGTATCTTTAGATTTTTCTGATAAAACGCTGTTTACATTAATGGGGTTTGTTTTTTTCTCATATGGGTTTATTGTGTAACTGTAGAAAGTTTGTCCCTCTGAGATTTTTGGGTAATTTCAGAAAGCTTGTTCCCGTGATCTCATTTGGGTTTCTTGGGTAATTTCATGAAGTTTGTATTTTTGATCTCATCTTGGGGTTTTTTTGGATAAGATCTCAAAGTTTGAATCTTTTCTTTTCGGTTTTTTAATATTATTAACAATGCATTGTTGCATTATTTCAACAGAAAGGAAAGACCTCCACTCACAATCTCTTTACTGGTTCAGTTCTTCCTTTTGGCACTCATTGGGTAAGCAGAGCAAATGTAGACCAGAGCTTTCTTCTTCTGATCACCAATTGATTCCTTAAAATTAAAAACCATTGTTTGTAATTCTGAAACTCTGTTTGTGTGTTTTAACATCAGAATCACAGCGAACCAAGGATTCTACCTATTGGGACTGTACTATGCAACTCCCACGTTTGCTTCCGCAATGCAAAACTCTGTTCCTGCCATCACTTTCATCATGGCTTGTGCCCTGAGGTACCTAACAACCTCTTACATGGAAGTATCGTTTGGAGAATACCTTACATTCTTGTATGCGTCTAACATTGATATTCCTCTGTGAATCAAGGTTAGAGCACATAGACCTGGTCAGGAAACATGGTGTGGCTAAAGTATTGGGAACCCTAGTAAGCATCGGTGGAGCCACAGTGATCACACTGTACAGAGGATTTCCGATCTTTCACAAGAGCCTTAACATGCACGAGGAGGAGGAGATCGAATCTAACAAATCGCAGAATTGGACACTCGGATGGTTATACCTTATGGGACATTGTCTGTCATGGGCTGGCTGGATGGTTCTTCAAGCTCCTGTCCTAAAGAAGTACCCAGCAAAGCTCACTCTAACATCGTTCACATGTTTCTTCGGTTTGGTTCAGTTTCTGGTCATTGCTCTGTTTGTGGAAACTGATCTCAATAACTGGATCATCGTCTCTTGGGAAGAGCTCTTCACCATCCTATACGCGGTAACTCTCTCTCTCTCTCTCTCTCTCTCCTCCTTTTCCTTGATCTAAATCGATGAAATTAGCTAAATGAATCTTTGGTTGGTCATGCTTATAGGGAATCATAGCATCGGGGTTGGTGGTTTATCTTCAGACATGGTGCATCTACAAAGGCGGTCCTGTTTTTGTCGCAGTCTTCCAGCCTCTCCAGACACTTCTTGTTGCTGCAATGGCGTTTCTTGTTCTTGGTGATCAGTTATACTCCGGAAGGTAAACACATTGAAAACAAGATCATCATGTTTTGTTTCTTTCGATTGCTTGATCTAATTCAATCTTTGCTTTGCAGGATTGTCGGTGCAGTTTTCATAATGCTGGGGCTCTACTTGGTTCTTTGGGGTAAAAACGAAGAAAGAAGACAGGTGCTTGAAGAGACAAGTGAAGAAGATCCAGAGTCAC
Source organism: Kernera saxatilis (assembly GCA_900406395.1). Taxonomy (NCBI): domain Eukaryota; kingdom Viridiplantae; phylum Streptophyta; class Magnoliopsida; order Brassicales; family Brassicaceae; genus Kernera; species Kernera saxatilis. The sequence goes on along the minus strand of OVAY01002888.1, from coordinate 11,699 downwards.
TGACTAAACATCTACTTGAGGCACAACACAAGAAGAGTAATTCTGAATCTGCAGTGTAAAAGTTTACACTTTGGTAAACACGTCGCTATATTTCTTTGTACATACATACACAAGAGTGGTTCCATTACCACATAAGAACTTGGCCAATACACTCCTTAAGTGGGTCTCTCATACAATGGATATTCTAGTCGTTTACTTTTGAGTTGTAATCAAAATTGGGTTGCAATTAATTTATGAATAAGTTGACAATGGAGAAGCAAATTACTTTAATGTTCTGATCCGGTCTGGTTGTTGACAGACAAATGAGCTGGAGAAGCTAATGTTCACGTCTTAAGCTTTTATACAACGAATCTATAACATTTGTGACCCAGTCTATAATTTTTCCAGATAGGCTGCCAATTTTGTGTCCCATAATCAAATATTTGAGTCCCAGTAATTGAAGTTCTGATTCTACTTCTTCCATTTGAAATATAACCAAATAATAATCAACATATGAAACAAAAGGAGAAATCTTGATATCAAGTCACTAGAAATAAATAAAATCCACTAAACCACAAAGAAGACCACTTAGCTGCAATAGCATATGGTGAAACAAAAGAGGGTCTAAGTTCAACGATTGCCCAAACACAAAACACAAAAACAAAAAAAAGGCAGAAAGCTTAGATAGAGCAAGAGAAGTGTACTCAGGGCAGGTTTGGAGTGAAACTACCACACTACCTCACAGTAACGATGTCATCGATCTTCAAAATCATCCTTACACATTCAGTTGCGAGAGTGATCGCGCTGGTGCTCACAAGAAGGGGCTGAACCACGTTTTCCTCCAAGATATTAGTGATCTGCCCTTTCCTCACATTGATCCCCGCGTTGATTTCCCCTTGAGCATGCTTGTTCCTGAGTTCAGTCACAATGGCAATAGGATTCAACCCTGCATTCTCGGCCAGCGTGTAAGGAATAACCTCGAGAGCTTCAGCGAAAGACTTCACACAGTAACCTTCCATCCCATGGAGCACCTTGGCCCAAGCACCAAGCTGCCTTGAGAGCTCAATCTCTGGTGCACCACCTCCTGCAATCAAGAACCTCTTGCTCACCAGGCACCTGACAACACATAATGCATCGTGTAGACTCCTCTCAGCTTCATCTAGAACTAGCTGGTTGGAGCCACGGACGAGAACAGAGGTAGTTCTGCCCATGTCTTTGATTCCAGTGATCTTCAAAATCTTTCCATCTCCAAGGGAGGCTTCTTCGACAAGATCAGCATGGCCAAGCTTCTCAGCTCTGAAATGTTCAATATTGGCGATTGGCAGGCAGTTCAATGTCTTGGTGATGAATTCAATCTCATCTCTCTCTACATCCTTGATTACCATGATTTTGGCTTTAGCCAGATAGTGAAGGGATAGATCAGTCACAGCATCCCTCAAAATACTCTTCTGGATCAGCAAAACATTGCAACCACTTGCTTTGATCTTCTTTATCATCCCCAAGATGTAATTCCTCTCTTCTTTCAAGATCCTATCCATCTGAGTATAATCAGAGACAACAATACTCTGCTCAATGTCAGTCTTTGGGGGTGAGATCTGGAACTGAATCACAGCGATCTTAGCATTTTCCATCCGAGTCGGTCCACCAGCGGCATGGCTCACCTTCTTGTCAAAAACCAACCCTTTCACTGTATGCGTATCATCAACAGTCCCACCAAGCTTCTTAACAATCTTGATATCACGCAAATCCACTATCTCTGGCTTTGCCGGATCTATAACAGAAAGGACTGCATCTACAGCTAAAGGAGCAAGTAATGTAGAGTACTGGCTAACGACCTTACTGTTAAGCGATGTGCTGGCGGACTTGACGAGCGAATCTCGGTCAGTGAGCTCCACCGGGACAGCCATGGCGGTCAGAATATCAACAGCCTTTGCACAAGCCTTGTGAAGCGCATCTGAAATGACAGTAGGGTGGATCCCGCTAGAGAGAAGGGTTTGACACTCCTTGAGAAGCGCACCGGCGATTACGACGACCGTGGTGGTCCCATCTCCGGCGGCCGAATCCTGTGATTTGGAAAGCTCGACCAACATCTTCGCCGCTGGCTGCAAAACCTCCATCTTGTTAAGGATCGTAGCTCCATCGTTAGTGATAATAACCTCGCCGTTCGCCGTCGAAATCATCTTGTCCATCCCTTTCGGCCCCAAACTCGTACGAACGGCGTCCGAGACGGCACGAGCAGAGTTGATGTTGGCGAAACGGATATCCTCCTTCCGCTTGTTGTCTACGAACGATTCCGCCTTGGATGTGCGGGGCCTCGACGCCATGGGTGCCGTTACCGCCGCCATTTTTGACTATAACCGAGAGCTCGAGATCGGATTTGATATCACCGGGAAATGAGCTCGATCAGTGTTACAAAGGGAAAAAAAAAAGTAAATCTGAAGAAAACCCTAAAAGCTTCTGGAAATGAAAGAGAGCATAGGAAATTTGAAAAATCCCTAGGGTTTTACACTGCTGTTTGGTTGCACTGACCAATATATTCCTCTTACGAATGGGCCTCTTCGGTTTTATGAGTAAACCTTATTTCGCCCAAAAAAGCCCATTAATAGATCTACTTTGATTAGTAGGTCACTATGGTTTATCGAAGTAATAAATTTCAGGAGGTCAATTCATAATGTAACTTTCTTTAAATATTCCGATTTGACTACAATAATTTACAGTATACGAACGCAATAAATATTTATTTACACCGACTGTTTCTGCAATAGCTCAAAAGCTTTGAAGAGAACCGGCTTGAACCGGTTTATATCAACACTCACGTTCTGTTGTAAATAAACCGACTTGAACGTCGCCCATCCGCGTTTCGCAATCGCAGATGGATCTGTCACGATCTCGTGATCGCGACCGTACTTCCTCACCAGCGAGCTCTCCTCCGCCGCAATCTTATATTCCAAATACCTCAGATTCATCCCCTTCGACGGTTCCTCGAAATCCGTCTTCGCTAGCCACTCGAATTCACCGATCGGAAGAATCTGAATCACCACCGCCTTCTCCGGCAAGAACACCATGTTCGTCAGCCCCGCGCCGTGAACTCCGAGCATCACGTCGCAGGAGTTCACGGTTTGGGCGAAACTCTCCACGCCGGTGTTCGCTTCCGCCACCACGACCTCGAATCCGATTTGCCTCGCCGCTCTCGCGATCTCGCCGGCGTTCACGAACGCCCGCGATCTGCTCCTCGCCAGAATCATGATCCGTGGTCTCTGCCGCCGATTCTGTCTCGTAGCAACGTCGGCGTTTCTCAGCGAGTACGCGTCTCTTAGGAATTTTCTGAAATCGGACATCGAGTACTCCGAGTTCGAAGGATCGATCGTTAGCTCTTTGAAATACTGAGGGTGGCGATGGACACCGACGACGACGCTGCTGAAACAGTGCGTTTCGTCTTCTTCGTCGATGTAGATCACTTCGTAGTTGGACAGATTCCTCACTATTTCCTTAAATTTGTTGATCCACGATGGATTCTTGTTCGTCACGAGGAACTGAACTTCTCCGTTGAACCTGCGCGCCGTCGTGTACAGAGGAATCACGATATCGGTGAAATCGTGGAAGTTGTTCATCGAGTAGCCTCCGAGAGAGAAAAGCATCGCCGGAACGCTGTGATTCCTAACGCAACGCGAGAAACTGGCGTTCTCTATTTGGTCCGCGTTTTGTTCCAATTTCACCGTCCACTCTCTCACGCGATTCATCGCATCAGCGTCACCTTTCCTCGCGTAAGGTTTTATATGCCACGTGGAATTTCCCGAAAACGCAAACGTGATCGCCGAAAGAACCGTCGCGGATTTACCGTGTATTCTCACGTCGCCGTTTAACTCGCAGAACTCTGTTCTTGCTAACTTGTTGCAGACAGGTTTCATGGGTTTCTCCATTTTACTTTGGTCTGAAAATTCACCCAAAAAGCAAAAAAAATATATATAAATAAATTGACTACAAATTAATACATCGATCTGTAGAGAATAATTTGAAGAATGTGGACCTGAAATAAATTTTTCTTTAGAGATTGTAGTGGTTGTACTAGAGTTAAACGAATCAAGATGATTTTTGGGCAAGCTAGTGTCGTTGCTGACACTAAGCTTGTGATCTTCAGAACTGATTAGGTTCTGAGTAATTGTATCTGATGTAATGTTATTTTGATTAGTAGGAATAATGAGATTCTCAGAATCTCCAGATGTTTCATTGTTGCTGCTCCTTAACGCTTGCGGTTCTGTTATTCTCAGCATCCTGAGACCAGCGTCCACTGATAATTGAAACTCCACTGGAGAAAGAAAGAAAGAAACAAGTAACGTTAAATGATTGTATCTGCGTTTTGGAAACGCTGTAAAGGGACTTACCGGTTGGTAAAGGGCTGAGATAAGGTTTAAAGACAGTGCAAAGAGTGAAGACAAAGAGAAAAGAGGCAATGAAAGCTCCATAGCCAAGTCTCTTCTGGTCGTTTTTGGTAAAGCTACGAGCAAGTATTGTGTCGTAAAGAAGATCCTTCTCTGTCATATCTTTGTCTCTTAAGTTACACAAACCTTTTTCTTTCTTGCGTTGCAAGAAAACTCCAGAGACAGAGTTTACTCGCAAATGTTGAGAAATGTGAATGAAGGGGAGAGAGAGGATTGTGTGAAGTATATAAGAACTTGTTCTACGACATTGGGGTCGTGCTCAATGATTGTTTCTGTAAATGTCGGGATTTTAAGACAGGATCAAGAAGAGAAGTTTTAGGTGTTGAAGATACAAAATTTTAAAAGTAATATTAGTGTATTATTAAAATAACAGGATCTTATTAATTTTATAAGTCCGGGGATTGTCGGCACTGGAGAGGAGGCGATTTGGAGGGCATGAAGTTGTTATTAGAAGAAGAAGTCTTAGTAAGCAGTTTCATTAATGCTCCCCACGATTCTTCTTTTTAGCTTCGTTTTATGAAAATTAATATATAATAAATAAATGAACACCAAACAAAATTATCTAAACTACGACTTACAAAAACAAAGGTCTGGAACTTTTTCAGTTAAAAATTTGGAAATTACAATACTTTTTAGAATTACATGCAGTACTTATATTCATTTTTTTTTTGTAATGTAGTACTTATATTCGTTGGGGGTGATTTTTGTGAATAATCTTGAAAATGTGGATGAATTGAACACATAGGTTTTTCTTACCTTACAATATTTTAGTGTAAATAATGTTCTGGAATTAAAAAAAAAAAAGTCTGAAAGAGATTTATAAGGTAAAACTGGAATCATAAAGAAAATAAATTGTTTTTGACCAAAATTATGAATGCTAGGTGTCATTGGTAATAGCTTTATACTATTTTTTTATACTCTTTGTAGTCATATTTCTTACAAAAGAGCTTAAGCCCATACATGACATAGTCTTCTATTAAAACTTAGAAAGCTTTACCAATTACTGTCAAAATACATATAATCTAAAAGTTCGACAACTGAAGTACAAATAATACGATAGGTCTATCTGATTTTCTATCTGATTTACAAGAATTTAGCGAGAAACTTTCGTATACTCAACCTAACAATAAAAAGAATCATTTCTATGTTATTTCTAAAATTTGAAATTTGTTTTACGTAGTCATTTTTAAAATTTAGATTTTTATAAGAATTTTTGAACATCATGCATTCGTACGCGTAACATTACGTACTGACTATAAGGTGAACATGCTTCAAAATTACAATCGGATCCAAAAATGTTTGTCAACAGTTTGAACAATGCATCCTTATAATTAAATCTGATCATAAAATAGTAATAAATCAAAATGCTTTCTTTGGACATGTTCAAAATAATGAAAAAAAATGGAAATGAAAGGAACGTTGTAGTTGACTGTTATGACACAACCAAAATCTAAATGATTGATTGTTGTTTTTTTGTTTAGTTTTTGTTTCCATTGAGACCAATTAACGAAGGAGGCCGAATCAAATTTGGCCTGAAAGCTATGAATCAACTAACAGTTGGTGAAAATTTGTCTAGATTTATGTTAAGCTTGGTTGTTCGATTGCCTTTGGACTTTTTTCCATCAATCTCATTGCCTTTTTTTTTTCTTTCATATATATGAATATAATAATAAACGTATAATCTTATTAAATTCTAATATCTCCATCTAATTAGACCGACTCGGTTGAAAAATTATCAAGTAGTTAAACCCTATTTACTTATCATTACTCGAATCTAATATCAAAGGATGACAAAATTAGTAAAAATGGTCTGTGATTTTGATGGCCTATGCGGATGAGATTGGTCTAATTATTCTGAAGTTGTATAATCACCCAACAAAACCTGTAGAGTACTGGTTATAATTAATCATTGGGCTCATTTTTTTCCAATAATAATGATTACTTCTGTTATTGTTTTTTTGGGTTTAACTTGAGCCTTCCTACTGGAATCTGGAGGACTAAATCCACTTTAAAAAAAAACATAAATATAATCATCCAAAACGTGCCTAGCGGTGATTACCTCAACACCCAATCGAAACGTTTTAAGCAAAATATGGTTTTGTTTTTCCATTAGTTAGGTGATAATTAGAAACATCATAATAATATATAGCAATATAAGAGAGTTGTTAGGAAGGAAAAAGACATTCTAACAAGTTCCGTGTCTTATAGCCTATTTGTGGGTCGCATGACGACGTACGTGTGCACCTTCCAATCTACGTTTTTTGTTTGTTTAATTGTGATATTAAATTAAAAATTATGCAGATTTATATAAATATACTTAATTTAAAGTATTGGTTGTGTAATCGGTTAGAAATTAATAATTTATGTTTTATAATAAAAGTGGTACAAGATCAAACAAGATTATGAGCAGACGATCCATAACTTTCTGAATTATTGATTATACAATACTTGTTAACATTTTACAAAATGCTGAAGAAATATTTACAATATACAATGCGTGGATCTAGTTATATGCACGTAGACAGTTTAGTTCGTTCAATACAAAACCACAAAAGAAAAAAGATTAAACTCTCAATCTTCTAAAGTCGCATATTTTTCAAAATCTCAAATCTAATATGAAAACTTCATCTTTGGTAATCCTAAAAAGAAAATTATCTCTAGATTATAAGCACGAACAAATACGTGTAGGACGATTTTCAATACAAATGCGAGATACTCAATTTCCTTAATTAATTATTATAACATTTTCTCGTTTTTTTGTTCAATGACTAATTTAACCTACTCAAAAACTGCAGCTGTATCATTTGTTTATGTCAAATATATCAATTAACGTTCCCAAGGATCGTTTTCTTTTGTCGATATAAAAATAATGTCTTTTCACATATTTGCACTTAGCTGCTGTGTTTTCGTTAATCCAATGAGAACAGCTGAAGTTGAAATCCTTGGCAAAAGAATAAGAGAAGACGATGAGGAACTTTATGACCAGACATATCCTTTTACTATTTATAATAAAGTCTTATGTTTATGAATCTTTAGATGATATTATAATCACATACTAGCAATCTTTGAACATGTTTCAAAAATACAACCAATAATTGGTAAAACGTTCTAAAAAAAACAAGAATAAATGGTGGTATTTTAATGTTGGCCACGAAAGTTAACACTTTAAACCCAATCAATAACAAAAAAAAACTATATACACAAGTGCCCTTATATATCTTCTGATTGACAAAAACGAGGTTTTGGTTGAGATAACCGGACTATTTTATAAGTATTAAATTATAACTTTGGTGATTTTACATAGAAACAAAGTTATTTAATTTGAAAATAATTTAAACGCGATACAATTGAACTGATCTGCCATGTTAAGACATGGATTGTTAGATATAATATATTTGGTTATCTAAAGAAAGAGTAAGAAGAGAAGTTAGCAAGGAGTCTTAGCGAATTTACATTTGCAAACACGTTTGCTCTCGGTTGGTATCCAAAGGGAACACTCGCAATCAAAAGGATACTCGAGTATTTTATTAAATCCTTTTATGCACGTCTTTTTTCCATCCCACCCACAGTTCCCATTGAATATTTGTGCCTTTACGCACGCATTCCTTCTTGCCTCCTGACTTTTTATCTCTTTCATTTAATTTGCATCAAAAAACCATTCAAACAACAAATAATAATAAACAATTGTTAATGCAGGAATTGTTTAAATCATATATATATATATATTTTAGAACCGTTTTCTTTTGTATCTTCGATAGCTAATAAAAAATAAAACAAATTAAAGATCTAGCTAGTACCTTTCACATGGTTGAGAACGAAGAACATGAGAACACAAGAAACCATGAACAATGTGGTAGGCTTCATAATTCTACAAAAATGATAAAAATATATTTTCTTTTTCTTTCTCTTGTTTGTTTGGCTCTTGTGTTCCCAGTAAATAAACATGCTATTTTTTCTTGTGACACGTTAAAAATAGTTATTTAAACTAAAATTAGAAGGGAAAGACCCAAAAAAAGTCAACGAGATTGGCAGGACCGTGGGTTTATTTTAGAAAATAATTTATCATTAAAATTAATTTATTGGATTAACGATTTGGTTTGAAAGTTATTTACTGATTTATTGAATTAGTCATTTTTGAAAGTTATTTAAAATCTCACTTTATTAGAAAATAAAGATTTCATTAATAAATTATATAAAAAATATTTAGAATGATTTAAAAGACAATTTACAGTTAAAAATCAATGGATAGAAATACTCATATGAAGGTATTTGCACAAATTAAAAATGAACATTCATTCAATTTCAACCAAAATGTTTCTAATAAAATCATTATATAATACTTTTAATATTTGAAAAACAAACATTCGATTTACTAATTGTGGACCATTTTTTTTTTATCAACCATGATATCATTAGATAAGTTGTGGTCGGGGAGTGATTCCCTCAAGACCCTTTTTGCGACAACATCCGCCGCCTCATTAAACGATGGAGGGGTAAAAGATAATGAAACAAAATCAAAGTTTGCAACATACGCTTAAGATATCTGAGAAAATTCCATAAAGCCCAGAAAAAGAGGAAACTGATTTCACCAACTCGAGGGAATCCGATTTGAACGTAAATTACCATCTACCTTTTTAAATTGAATGGCGAAAAATAAACTCTAAACAAAAAAACGTGGTATACCATTCATCACCAATGTGAATGATCTAATCAACCTTACAAAACAAGAAATCTCTCTCCTGAGTTGTAAACCGATCATTGCATCATTCTAAAAACAGAAACAGTCACTCACCCAAAATGTTTCTAATAAAATCATTATATTATACTTTAAATAATATTTGAAAAACAAACATTCAAAACATAGCGGAGACATATAATAGATTGATAGAAGGTTAAAAGAACATCATTTTCACTAACAAATGGTAAATGTTATGCTTAATAAATCAGTAAACGCAAGCAAGGCCCAGCACGGGTTGCCTCTCACTGCGATTGAAGCGGCTTGACGTTCTCCAGTTTCTCTTCTAAGTTCCATCCCCTGTAACACAACCACAACAAGTTTTAGTTTTGAGCATAAATACAACTCTTGAGTGATGCTGAGAGGTCAGACAAGTTCTTCTTCACCTTTCAGCAGCTTCTCTTTTCAACGAATCGATTCGTGTCTCAAGCACGGCACAAGCAGATTGAATCTCCATATTCTTCACACAGAGCTGTCTCCATTCTTGAGATAGAGCATTGAGCTCGTACGCTGTTGTTTGCTGATGTGGCCACACAATAAAGTTTCGGATTACCCCGTAAACCAAAGAGAAGAGTGCAAAGAAGAAAGACTGAAATACTTCAAAAGTATTATTTATTACCTGATGATACTTCCTTTCACGATTTACTTTTTCAATTTCCTCGTTCTGCTCCTGAGCTAGTCTTTGCATTCTGGAAAATAGAGACCAAGTAGAGTGTTGAGATCAATCTTGCTGTGTTTAAGTTCTAAAAGCCAGAAATTAGGTAAGAGTTAAAGAGTGACATGTCCCAAGAACACAAAGAGCTTCTTATGTTTCATAAGAACAAAGAAGCATGCACGTAGAAAGCACATAAGAACGGAAGTCTTATGTACAAAAGCCAAGGAAGCATCTTATGCAATAAAATGGACAACAAAGATATCAAGAATGCTTCCACAGGATAAATCCAATCCATCAACTAAAGAGCTTGAACCCCTTTAATCCCAAGTTACAATGTAACGACAGACAATTCAATCAATGCTGCTGTACATATATATCTGAACAAACCTGGTCAAGAAAACTTCTAGCCGATGGTTGTTTTGTCTCCAAAGCTCGGGGCCATGTTTTGACATCAATTCCAAATTCTCAAGCCTGTGAATGAACAAATCCACGATTTAAGAGAGGAATGCAGTATGTAACAACTCGTCAGAAGAGAATCATGCATTAGAAACATAAAGAATTTGTGCTTACTCGATCAGCTTCTGTTGCAATGACCGTTGATTCTTCTGAAGATACTGCTTCCAGGCAGCAGCATCATCATTTCTCTTACTAGCAGGCGGCATTTCAAGCTTGTATCGGGATTCAAAATCGATCCGCACTGGAGGCTTCCCAGCTCGAACACGCTCATACTCTTTGCCAAGGATTGGGCAGTTCTGATATTTGTTTTTGACCAACCAAAGGACACAAAAACTATCAATACATGAGACATTGAATAAACAATTTCGCCCGTTTACCTAAATCCTGAAACTAACTACAAGAACAATCAAATCTCCAGAAAAAGCCCTATCAAATAAGTGCGTGAAAGAAAAGAAAAGGCAAGCTACCCCTGAGGTTCCAAATCAAGCTTAAGCTTCTAGTGATGCAGAACCAATTAACGAAAGTTAATTGATAGTAAGAAAACAAACAGAAAAAGAGAGCAAGAACCCTAACATAACAAAGTAAAAATTGACACCCTGACTGTTGAGTCCACGAAGAAGCAAAACCCAAAAAAAAAAAACCATTGGAACTCACAAAAATTTCATCGAATTCGGTCTAAACCCTATTCCAACAAAATTTCCTAGCCCGCGCTAGAAAAACGAACAAACAAATCGATAAGAGGATCTTCAGTGAAATTAACCTCGAAATCGAACTTGGGAAGAGGAGGCAAGTCCTTGAGAAAGTCAGCCGGCTTCTTAGAGCTCCGACGCATCTCTTCCTCCACCAAGCGGTCGACCTCAGCCTTAATAAGTGGATTGCCGTAGTCATCGTCGATATAAGGAAGCGCATCGATAACCTCTGCGTTCGCCGCGCTTGCCCAGGGCCTCGCAGCCTCCGGCGCCGCCTCCAGCATCAAAACGTCCCCATTGTTAGTCGCCATAACCGCCTCGACTTCAGGAATTGCACAGCCAGAAAGTGCCGAGAGAGTGAGAAAGAGAGACCCAAGTTAAAAAAATAGCACCGGTCGTGACCCGACCCGGATCCATTGGGCTTAAGGCTTTTGGGGCCCTTAACGTTGAAAGATATTTAATATGTTTACTCTATGTTCTCTAAAACAAAATCAGCAAACTAGATAAACTCCGAGGGAATTCGGCCAATTTATACCTGCAAAATGCGTTGCGGTCCAGATCCATACCCACACTTTTTACCTGTGCCAAAACATACCCACACATTAAAATAATTTGAATTTCATACCCGCACTTACGAAAATGTGCCAATTCATACCTTTCGACTAACACCGTTAAATTTCCGTTTTTTAAATAGTCAATTCATACCTGCACAATTCGTTGCGACCCAAATTCATACCTGCACTTTT
>OVAY01002887.1:0-14495 GCA_900406395.1 Kernera saxatilis | reverse complement strand
CTCAAGGTCCCTCCCAACTTCCGATGTGGGACATTCTTCACACGCCCCCTCAAGATAATGGCCCGTCTAGCCATTAATCTCGACAATATCCCATTATAAGATTAATTTGGGTTAGATTGGCCGGACTAGTTTCGTGTCGGGCCGATTTCAGTTCAGATCTATCGGGCTCTTCTTGGGCCAGATAGATTTCGGTTCAGGTGGGCAGCGTGTGTTCAGGCTCTTATACCATGTTAAGTTCTATGGGCTTCCAACTCAAAATCAATTGGCAATGAGTGGATTGATCCATATGCCTTATATATTACTCAAGGTCTCTTCCAACTTCCGATGTGGGACATTCTTCACACGCCCCCTCGAGATAATGGCCCGTCTAGCCATTAATCTCGACAATATCCCATTATAAGATTAATTTGGGTTAGATTGGCCGGACTAGTTTCGTGTCGGGCCGATTTCAGTTCAGATCTATCGGGCTCTTCTTGGGCCAGATAGATTTCGGTTCAGGTGGGCAGCGTGTGTTCAGGCTCTTATACCATGTTAAGTTCTATGGGCTTCCAACTCAAAATCAATTGGCAATGAGTGGATTGATCCATATGCCTTATATATTACTCAAGGTCTCTTCCAACTTCCGATGTGGGACATTCTTCACACGCCCCCTCGAGATAATGGCCCGTCTAGCCATTAATCTCGATAATATCCCATCATAGAATTAGTTTCAGGTTAGATCGAGCGGACTAATTTCGTGTCGGATCGATTTCAGGTCAGATCTATCGGGCCTTTCTTGGACCAGATAGATTTCGGTTCGGGTGGGGCAGCGTGTGTTCAGGTTCTGATTTGTTAAGTTCCATGGGCTTCCAACTCAAAACCAATTGGCAATGAGTGGATTGGCCCATATCCCTTATATATTATTCAAAGTCCCTCCCAACTTCCGATGTGGGACATTCTTCACACGCCCCCTCGAGATAATGGCCCGTCTAGCCATTAATCTCGACACACTCTTCTTATCTTGTGGCTAATCATCGCTTTCATTGCCCACAAAATACATTTCAACTCCAAATCACCTTTTCCACTTCCTCTTGCAAAAGCTCTTCGGCTATGCATTTTTACTTCATTTAAATCATCTCTCAAAACCCACGACCCACCTCCAAAACTCTTCTTTGAATCCCAAGACACCCCAATATTGCACTTCAACGATGGAGACGGAGGAAGCTTCCATTTTTTATTTTCCAGACCTCTTCTAACTCCATCAGGAACACCCGAATTTACTTGAATTTCATGGGCTAAGAACCATGTCGTAGTTTCCTCTCTGATTTTTTCAACAGATTCAATGGGATTAAACTGCTTTCCTTCAAAAAGAAACTGTTTCGATTTTTCCATAAATACCAGAGAGTCCACGGGAATGATCTTCTAACATCCTCTGGTATTACCACATTGCCCCTTGATCTCAGCAGATAATGTATATTTTCAAAAACTGAGGCTGAATCAAAACCATTTGGAGGCACCGGGAATTCAGTGATCGCCCAAACCTGTCTAGCTATAGAGCACGTAAACAACACATGATTCACTGATTCCCCTTCAAGACCACACACTTGGCACCGCGAATCCACTTTTATCCCTCTTTTCAAAATCATATCTGCAACCGGTATTGCGTTGCTTAGAGCTCTCCATATAAATCCTTTAATTTTCGGCACTGTTTTCAGATCCCAAATCTCCTCTTTGAAAACGTTTACTGAAGGTTGACATTCAGCTTCTAAAATGATCTCTGAATTATTCAAACGATTGATGAGCCAATATCCAGATTTAACTGAGCACTCTCCACTTTTATTGTGGATCCAACACCAAAAATCCTTTTGATTCACCACTGGATTCTCCTTCATAATTCTCTGTTTATCATCTTCAAAGAACAGATCTTCTAGTAACTCCCTTCTCCATCTTCTGTTTTCAAAATCAATTAAATCACAGACCCTCAAATTAAGATCGATCAAGGAATTCTTAATAAGAGGTCGACGCATTCCTTCATCATAATAAATCCAGGGATCGATCCACACGGCCGTGAATTGCTGTTAAAAGGACTGAAGAAAAGAATCTACAACTATATATATAAGTAGAATATATAACAATAAATAAAAGCCTATAGTTTAGGCTAGTGTCATGCGACAAAAAAACTTATATTAGAGAAACAAAATTAAGTGCTGAAAGTTCAATAATTTGGTGTTGTTGTTCAATCAGCATATCACTTGACCATCCAAAACAAAGTTGGGCAAGTCTCGAATTCGAGCATCGGTAATAGAGAGAAAACAAATTTAACATGCTATGGTCTCTAGGTAGAGGAAATTCTGGATTTAGTGCTATAATTTCTCATATTTTAAAAATAAATAAAAAGTCAACGAGTTGGGTTTGATACAGTGTAAAATTAAAATAAAATAGAGTAATTCTATAAAATACTACACTTTTAAATTTGTGTTTTAAAAATACCATAATAACTTTATTTTTCTATAAATACCACCATTAGTTTATTGTTTCCAAAAATACCATAAAACTAAAATTAATTTTTAAGAGTTTAGAATTTAATTTTTTTGGTTTGGGTTCACTAATTTAGGTTTAGGGTATAGTTTTGAGGGGTTAAGGTTTAGTTTTAAAGGTTTAAGGTTTAGTTTTGAAGTTTTAAGATTAAGTTTAAGTTTTGTGGTATTTTTGGAAATTAAAACTAAATATAATATTTTTAAAAAAATAAATTTATTGTGTTATTTTTGAGAATTGTCCGTTAAAATATATGAGGTGGGTAACGTAAAGCATCTCTACTTGGATCATGCTCGCTGTGCTTCACAGGCACAAGTCAAACACTCACATTTTCTTCTGCATTTAATACAACTTTCTTTTTTGCCTCCTTCTAATTAGCTTTAATATACTGCTTTTACATTTCCAATGGACCACTAGATTTTGCCTCCATATAAATATATCAGATATATATAACTATATATGATCTGTGGTGAATGTGTATACGTGTATATATGTGATGGAAAGTTCCTCTTGATGATAGTTTTTACTTAAACATCAGATAGAAGACTCCATAATTTTCTTGAAGCGCATTTATTATTATTATTATTTTTTTTTTTTAAAAGATGCATTTATTATTTATCTTTGTATTTGTTCACATTCATCATTTCTCCTTTTGTTTTCATCCTTTTGTTTTCAAGTTACTTAATAGATTTCATATAAGGATATCGCTCATCTTGTGAGGGAAGTACTAAGTACTATATATAAAGAAGTTATTATATATTTATTTTGATATTTTGCCAAAAAAAAAAAGATAAATAAAAATAAAACTTCTCTTTAAAGTAAACAATCGGTTTTACCAAACCAATAAAAAAAATTTAACTTCAACGATGTCTAATTTTTTTTTGTTTAAAAAGGGGTTAGTTTCTGATAGACATTTTTATATTAAACTATATGATTAAATCAGAAAGTGTTGACTAATCAAATGATGGGCTAATTTGCAAGATAATTTTGTTGTAGAAATTAGAAAGTACACGTATGTAATCATGAATTTTAATGGCAAAACTAAAAATAAGTAGAAATCTATTTTTGGTACGTTTTGGCGAAAATATTCTTTTGATTCTCATTTGGTGTTATTTTATTAAATTATGTGTTATTACAAAAAAAAAATCGTGCAAAACAATACGCGGTAATTAGTGAGTATGTATGTGTTAACATACTATGAGATAGAACAGCGTCATAACTTGTAAAATAATATGTAGTCGAAATATATAGCGTTATATCATGTAAAACTACATGATATATATTTATCAAAAGCAAAAATGTTAATTTTGATGACGATAAAATTATAATTTTACCCCACCCACTTGAAGTTATTTACATAATTAAAAGGATCTCATAATCATTTATCGAAATACTTTGTACAGTAGGTTATTTTGGGAGTATTTCCTAAAATGATTATAACAATTTATATAAGATCAATAGATCTATATAATTAATGAGGAAAAATGTGTGCTACCTACTGATTGAAATTTATGGAACCTAACCATATCAACATTAATAAAGTGACCTGAATTTGTATAACCAAATGAGCCACAATATAAAACAACGAGTTACATTAACAAATTAAAGATGATGTACACTTTTGAGTTTCTACTTCATGATAGAAGATATCATCTCCACGCCGGCAAAAAAAGAAGAAGAAGAAGATAACATCTCCTCTAATTACTGCAATAGAAACATAATTAAGGATTAAAACAAAACTAAAGAGCACTTAATTATACAGTTTGTTTATAGCTAAGCCTTCTCATTCCTCAAGTGAATCGTCAAGCTTTTTCTCTTTCTAGAACAACACTTCTTGACCCTCTAATGACATGTTGTTATTAATGATCATGTCGTGGCTTTGCTCATCAAAGAGCCATTTCTCAAACAAAGAAAGAGACCCTTGTGTAATTAGACCATTAATGTCATGGTCTACAAGCTTAGGCTTGTCTTCAGCTTCATCCATTGAGTTGAAGGTGAATATAGACTGGTCAAACCCTTCTCTGCCTCCTTCGGTTGTGCTAGGGCTCGAAGCCGCTGTGGTGATAGCCCTCCTGGTGGCTGCAACCGGCGAGGGCAACAAGGCCGTTGGTGTGTCTTTCATGAAGTTCTGAAGCAAACGAGCGATGTTCTCAGCGCTTGATGCGTAGACACCAGATGGATATGGATTAGTGTTGCTTGTGGTGGTTGTGGTGGTAGAGGAAGAAGAAGATGATGGACCATAACCAAGATCGGTTATAGAGAAATTAGCAGGGCTTTTTGGTTTGTCAAGAGACAAGGCATCACAAAGAGCTTGTTTAGCCATGTTGATATCTGTCTGAAGCCTTCTCTCCCATTGACCTTTGTTGGAGCTGTTGCTTTGATGTGAAGTAGTGTTCTTGTTTGATGAAGACAAGTCTTTATTATCAAGTCCATTATTGATAGTACTATCACAAGAATCATTCATCTTCTTTAGCTTTTTCTTCAAATGTGTATTCCAATAGTTCTTTATATCATTGTCTGTCCTTTCTGGAAGGTATGATGCAATAGCTGCCCACCTTCATATTTATTTGGTCCCCAGATTATTAAAATTTCAAAAACCCTATCTTTTATACATACCAAAATAAAAACAGTTTTGCATACTTTTATAGATCATGTGCATGTGAATATGTATGTATTTACCTGTTACCCAAAAGAGCTTGAAGATGGAGAATCATCTTCTCTTCATGCTGGGTGAAATTTCCACGCTTAATCCCAGGTCTAAGATAATTAGTCCACCTCAATCTACAGCTCTTGCTACATCTCCTTAGACCTAAATCACCACAACAATCAAAACTTTCATTAATTAAGAGGCTAATTAATTTGAGATGTGTGGACAAAAATGCCGGTGCCATAAGCCGGATATTTATTACAATCTTCCCTTTATTTAATGATCATACCAACCAAATTGAGGCCAGAACAAAAGAATCACAAACCCAAGAAAAAACAAAAAACATTAAAGGGTACATCTTAAGAGTAGCCGAGTAGGGATTAAAAATTGAAATTAAATTATTATATTTATAAAAGAAAAAAAACATACAAGATTAAGTTAGAATTGAAGAGACCTGTGTGAGTAGGCACAGATCTCCAGTTTCCAGGACCATGTTCTTGAATGTAAGAAACCAAGATGATGTCTTCCTCTGGTGTCCATGGCCCTTTCTTCACTCCAATCTTGTCACAGCATGGTGGTCTTCCCATCTCACTCTCCTTTATGTGTATATGTTTCTCTGTGATCAGGGAAAGAATGGAATAGTTTGTGGTATGAGTAGAGAGAAAGGTTTAGATGATGATCAGATGATAGATATATAGAAGAAACAAATGTTTTTGCTTGGAAGCTTAGGAATTTGTAGGGTTAATAGAACTTAAGACAAAGGGGTACAAGTGGTGGTTAGTTTTGTCTGAAGATGTGGAGAGAGAGCTTGCGTATATTTATAGATAGGAGAGATAGAGCAAAGCTGATGAGTAAATTAGTAGCAATAATATTAGAGTTAAAAGTAACAATAATGAAGAGTGGGGTTTTGCTTTCAAAGAGTCAACATGGACAGCAAAATGCATTTACTCTCTTGCTCTCCAAAGTCAGCCCTCTCTCTCGCTCTCTCTCTCTCCACAATTACTCCTTGCTTTCTCTCTCTAATTAGCCTTAAATTTTCTCTCTAATTATCCCTTCCATATTATCGCTAAATTAACCCTTAATTTGTCTTTACATACATCTGAACAGATGTTCAATCTGATTGGGTTTAGACACTACGGACTTTGATCGCATTTATGGATCTACGATGAGAGTGTAATGTATAATTTCTATTGATGTAAAACCTTCTAATTATTTCTTTATTCGGGAAAATATACATATAATTCTAAACATTTTAAAAGGACACTTGTAAGTTGTGTTTCCACATGCGTGCATATATATGTGGCATGATTAAATAACGTCATTTCTACACATGACTCGACTGGTTCGAATACTATTTTCTCTAGTAATTGATCAGTAACATGAACCGGGATTTAAACTAATTCTCTAGAGCTCTAGGCCTCTAGCTATTATAAGTTATGCAGTGGCCAAATTGGTATATAATATTATATGAAAATTCTATTATGATCTGAAATCATAGAAAATACTAAACTGCAAATAAATAAATCGCCGAATTCAGATTGTTTGAAACTAACTGAACTAAAATCAAACTGAACATTTTGGTTCCAATCCCGTCCAATTCTCATGAACCAAGAGACAACTATAAACCGTAGCAAACCACATTAAAACCAAATCACCCACCCTTAGTATTAATCAAATATGGACACCAAAAATACACCAAATATGTATTAATTAACTTATACTATAATTTAAAAAAAAAAAAAGTAGCTAGACTTGAATTGATGAGAATTTAGTCGAACATGTAAATGTTCATTAGTGCCAGTGGTGTGAGCTTTTGTAGGTATTGAATTGAACGGTAGATAAAAGGTAATTTTAACACATATCCCCACATTCCTAATAAAGAAAACGGCCACACATATAGATCTTATTGTGATGTTGGACTTGTGTGGTCATATTTAGATCGATAGATTTTTTGATAATAGTATATAATAAGGATAGTTTTTTTAACCGCAGTAAGGTTTGGTTTCAAAATCACTTTGAGGAATTCAAAAACTTTACAAGAAACGAAAGGAATGTTGCGAAGCATCGTCGTTGTGTATTGCGCTTTTAAATTGGATAGGAAATAATATGATACTTATCTAAATAATACAGAATATAATATAGAAAATCAAATACCAAAATCCAATAATATTATATAACTTCAACGGGACGTAGAAATTTCATTGAACAAAATAGGTTGAAACCCCATACGCCACGTCTTTTTTTGTATACGTAACCCATATCCCGAGGATGATGGTATTAAAAGTTTACTTTGACTAAAATCGCACATAGACACCTATCACTATCAGTATTCTGGATATGTAATGTCAAAACTAAATTTACGTTGTTGGTATCTTTTATCAAATTATTAAGAAAATCAGCAGGAAAAAATGCTCTCTGGTGCTTGAGATTTAGATTATGATTTTGAGTTTTACATAATACTATATCGACTAGATGAATATTCGCATTCTACGAAAGTTTTTCTAATAAAATATTGTTATTGTCAATTTTTTCGTTTGACCATTTTCTATGTTAGAAACTTAGAATCCTGTTCATTTTAAATTTATATTAATGTTTTTTTTTTGTTTTTTTTATTTTTTTTTTTAGGGAGTGTAAATCTTGTCTTATTTTATCTTTAGATATTTGTCGATATTAGATCAATTTGTTTGATTTTTTTTTTGTTTTCGCGTTGAGTTCTAATTATCCTAGGAAGATTTTTATGAGTAAATAGAGTGGTGCAACTAAAACGTTGATATATATTTGAAATGTAGCATCGATACCAAATTAATAAAGTTTTGTAGCTATTAGAAAAAATATACATGAATATTTTATCTTCTACTTTTATACCATTTCAAATACCTTGATTGTTAGATTTTCCAACAGCTACAAAACTTATTAGACTCAAAGACTCCAAAACACAGCAAATGAGAGCTAAACCCAAAGACTCAAAACATGCAAAAAGACTCAAAGACTCCAAAACACCTAAAAATACCTATACACAAAGATAAAATGACTGAAAAAATTGGACAATGAGACCGAAAAAGAACTAAAGATAGAATATATCAAACCATAACTCGCTTCAACTATTTTTTTTTTTATGTTTTTGGCCGTTTGTCGTTGTTTTTTTTAAAGAAAAAATCATATTCATGTGGCCACATGGATTGAAAAAAAACTTAAATTTATCTTCTGTTCTCTAAAATTTAGATACTGGAGATTTTAGGATACTCAGTCTTAAATTTAATGAAGATGATACTAAATAGAATGATTGGGATCACGATATGATAATGCAATACGATGACAGGACCACAAGATTACATATGTTACGCATAGTATGGCGGCTAAGACAAAGAGGTATGATGGCGAGAAAACATACCACAGATACTTTAAAATCCGTTTAAATGGTTTAATATCATTATACTCAAAGTTGGAAATGTAATTTAGTAATTTTAAGATTTATTAAACTTGATCAAAGAATATAAAAAATGTTACATAGGGAAATTGACTTCAGATATTTTCATGATTTCATAAATAATGTCGTTTTTGACATCTTTAATTACACATATTATGATTTTAAAAATATCAGTATCTGTATTTGAAATGCTATTAACTAAAAGGTGATGATATAAACTCAAAATATATTTGTTTTGATAAAATGGTAAATCAGATATTTCTTTGGAAAAGTCATTTTAAAATTATAACATTTTTTAACAGCAATTAAAAAAAACTGTAAACTGTATTTTTTTTAAAACGGATGTAGTATATGTTAGTTTAAAACATTTTTACAATAATTTAATTTTTAATTATTTGATGATCAATGTACACAATTTTTTTCCAGAGTTAAAATTAAATCACCCATAGTAATAAATATCACAAGTAATATTTTGACTAAATTGTAGTGTATTTATAATACTATTTCTGCATCTTTAAGGCCTAGCGCTAGCTAGGGTTTCGTTTGTTTGTTTCGATCAAAATTGAAAGTTCTCCGATGTTTCCTGCACTATAAGAGATAACTATAAGTCAACCGACTATGGTCGTCTTTTGGATCTCGACGTGCTTAGGATCATATCTTATTTTGTGCGCTATCCAATTAAATAATTGGTAGGTTAAACCTAGGCTTAATATTTTACCATTTCAAACGGTTAAATGGGGATGAGGAACACGTGTCAATTTGAGCAGAAAATAATACAACCTGCAGTAAAATAATAATCAAGTAAGAGTAATTGGACCCCTCATTAAATGATGTGCATGATAGAATGATAACGAAGTATATATAACCATATATAGGACTTGGTGTAATCAAGCTGATGTAATTGTCACGGAACATAAGCTACGGTTCCTTGGTAAATCTTCTGCGGTAATTTGGGTAGAGTCTTGACAAATTTCTAAATTAGAGAGAAAGTCGCGACAAAAATACTTAAAAAATATATAAGTAGTCTGATTATCAACTAAATACGAAATTCTAACAATTTGTAATATAACAAACCTAGTACCATGAGGATACATATACAAAAACGGTTTTAAATACAAAATCCTAGCACCATTGGTTTTATAGCGGTTTGGTTTTATTACAAATTGTTTTGCTAAGACATTCTAATTACCTATAGTTTTTCTTTGTCACAATAGAATTGCCGATAGTTAAATAGAGGTAGCCATCAACCCAAAAACAAAGTTAAGTAAAGAGCCGAGGACAAGCATGGACGATATGTAAGCTGGATCATGTCGCTAGAGATACATGTTGGACCACTCTTAGGAGAGGGTTGGTTTGCTTGACGAAAGTGCTTCTGTTACTATGGAAAGAGCTTGTTCTCCAATTTGTTTTTCAATTTCTATTTTTCGGGCAGCGATGCTGAGAACACATTTTGTAAATTGTAAATGATAGTGCCAAAAAAAAAATGATTTGGGGGTGAAAATCTTATACATTCGATCTAGAGACGGCATGTGAATATTAATTACAACGAAACGTCAATTTTCGCCGGTCAAATCTCTAAACCTATGATCGCGAGTAATCATATAATAGTCCATGTTGGTATATATTATTTTTAAGGAAACTTTGAGGTATATATTTGTCCAATCCAACTTGCTCTATCTCTTGTTTTGAGATACTTTGAGTCAAAATCATTAAAAGCAAGATATTTATGATAGGTAATCTTGATCTACTTAGAGCCCTAAACATAAATAATTTACATGCTATACATATAAATATTATAGCTAATTATAACTAGAGATTTAAAAAGCCGAGTTATAATAGGTAAAACCTATTAATTGTAGACTTAACATTGTGATTGGAGACTTGGCAAATACTTTCTTCCGGAATCTAGTGAGCTGTTCTTCTAAGCCCACTTGCTAAGAAAATTTTGTTTTTGGCCTTGCATGTTAAAAAGATATCTTATTGTAAAATATTACATATTGTTACTGAGATTATAAACTATTCAAAATCCATTTAGTTTCGAATATTTATTGACTTACTCAATTCGTTGGCATTGACGCGTTTTGTTTACATTTTCACTTACGTTTATCAATAAAGCCTTAAAATGGGTTAATTAAAAAAAAAAAAAGAAGCGTGTCTCTTGAAAAAACGAGCGTGTTTCGGCTATTTTTTTTATAAAGAAAAGAGTGTGTTTCGTTGTATCAAAATTTATGTAGATGAATACTGCTACAATTAATATTCAATTCATTAGAATTTAAATCTCACTCGAGATATAATATCAGAGTTTGCAATGAATATTCTTGATAAAATATTCTTGATAAATTGAGATTCAAAGATTAAATAACATGTATATGGTGTATGATTCATATAATTAATTTGCAATCTTTCGTAACACCGTACCATCATAAATTTCAAACGTTGTAAAATGATCTCAACGAACCGTAATCTGATCTCCCAAGACTTATTACATTTAATATTTTAATATGTTTTCTTGTTTTATCCTTGGGGTGCTTTACAAAGCATCACTCTCAATTTCTCATCTCGACCTCGTGAATAGTAATTTGTTGAATTAAAAATAATAATTACAGTCTGAAATTGTTTGGTACGCAGGCGTTAAGAAGATGGAACTGAACCACAAGGAATAAACGGAATTTTTATCATCTAAATTGGAAAATAGTTCTCCAGAAATTTTGTATTAAAACCATAATAATACTAACAGACCTCAAAATAAAACCAAAATCCCGACAAGTTTTAATGAAAGTAGATCAGATATACCGAGATACATTTTATTGAGACGTTTTATTAATTAGTCTTATTGAGTAGTAAAATGTAAAATATAGAGTAGTGAATGTTTTATTTAATTATGTAAGAAGTTATTAGGGAGAACTAGCTCAAAACTCAAAAGGGATTTTGTATCAATAATAAATAGGCATTAGAGCACCAAAATAAACTTGTGTCAACACTAAAGCTAAAAAATATATCAATAAGAAAAAGTTTAGTCAGTGCTTTAATGTCTAATCACTGTCGGTATATATGATTTGGTATATTAACCAATCAAATATTATTGTTATTATTCGTCGTCGTCTTTAAATAAGGCGAATAAAGTTGAATTTTCAATTTTGTGAAACAAAACAAAGACAGCACTGACATCACAATTCTATTTTTTTGGGTCACTTTACGGGTCGAATAAACAAGGTTTCAATTATTCGTCGAGTTCATACTAATTTGCTTTAAAAACTTTTTGGTATTTTTTTCTTCTTAATTAACTCAACATCACTCCATTAGATAATGACTATTACATTTCAGGATTTATCGGCCTCCAACTTTTTGGTATTTTTGCTTAATTAGTTTGTTTCGTGGTTTATTAATTAGTTTTCACACTGTCTGTTGTACAAATCACAAATGTAATTTTCAGCATGCGACTCTGTACGTACTATACATACACTCGCTTTTCTTTTCTTTTTTTTTAATCGGGAGTTCCACATCGAAGTCTATACCAACCTCATGTAAATCTATTTACTATATATGTCCATTATAAGTTAATAACTAACTATAATTTTTTTTTTTTTGCTAAACTAATAACTAACTATAATTGAAACCATATTTGGAGGATTCGAACCTTGTCTACGCTCACAAAGCAAACCATCAACCACATCCACATGGCAATTTTTTTGTTATAAATTAAATCATACGTTTAACAATAAACAAATAAAACTTATTTTATGCATATGCTATCTACTTTCATAAATTCATTTTGTATTGGAATATTCTAGAACTATATGTCTATTCCAATATATATATTGTCGCTTTATATCAAATTTATTGTTTTCTCTTGATGAATTTTCAAAACTTTAAGTTGAAACTTTACATATTTTATCTATTTTTAGACGTATCAAAAAAGATATAGCGATTTTATATATAAAAAAAAGAATTTTATTTGACAGGAATTTCATTAGTGATGATAATGAACGATTCAATTTAAATAAGAAAATGATCATGTGATCCGGCATCGGTAGCTCAAACGGCATATTAGTTGATTATCCAAAGTATTCAAAGTTTTCAGTTCGAGCCTAGGCGATTGGGGGAGAACTAATTAATCGTGCTATGGTTCCGTATCCAAAAAAATTATGGGTTTAGATTCAAAAGCTTTTTGATTTTTTAAAAGAAAAAGTATAAGAATGTGGTATTTGGTGGAAAGGTTGGAATAACATGAACTAGTTGGTAAGATTTCTAGTATATAAGTATATTAGTATGAACTAGAACGAGTCCGAACTTGCAAATACGATGAATCGAGGCAAGGGAGCTTGATACGAACAACTTTCTATATCAACTGTATTAAGTAATACGTTTTTTTGATTCACGTAAATTTTCATTTCGTTGAGTAATAAATCTAAAATTCAACAACAAAAAAACACTACTAGTTAGAATGAGATGAACTAAACTGGCAAGTCAAAAATAAATAAACAATTTTCAAGTAATAAATCGATGTTGAAGCATGGAGGCGTGTACGGCCAGGATGCACCCACCTAAACTTTCCTCCCGATATAGAAAGCGACGATCTCGGACAAGACATATTGGCATTGAATATCAATCAAGTAAGCAAGCAACACTTTGCTTTCTTTTTTTCTCAAAAAAAAAAACACTTTGCTTTCTTTGGTTGGGTATGTTTATAGGTCCCACTTGAAAAAGCAATATTTTATCGTATAGCTCGATCGTATCTGGTCCCCACTTCAGTTGTCACGTGTCGTTATTTGATTACTTGGACGATTCTATACTTACGCCTCTCCAATCGTGACCGTTGAGCCGTGTCGACGGGAAAAAGAAAACATGATCTCGATCTTTCTATAGGAACTTTGGATTTTTTTCCATATGCATGGGCTGTGTGTACATTACTACTACTTTGCATATTCTGATTCAGACATTTTTGCTGTGAAATTGCAAAGTATTGGTCATTTTATTCATATATGTATTAGGATTATGATGTTAACTCGTATTATAGGTCTTCGACTTGACATGATCCCTGAGGGTTTGACCAATTTGAACTTACCATGAGCTCGAGGTCTGTAAGTCAATTTTCATTGGATATGTTCACATCGTTTTTAATGATATCTCTAAGAGTTGATATCGTTTATTCCTCGATTTGAACATCCAAAACATCATGAACCTAAGACTACCTCATGACAAGGGAATTCTAGTTCAAGGAATTGAATTGTAGCTCTGTATCGGTATTATCGAATCTAATTCGGCGATGATAAATGATAACTCATTTGTCATCATATGTATGTCAGTTAAGGCCATATATCAATTTTCAACGGTATACATTTAAAAAAAAAAGATATATATATATATATATATATTCTATTTGAAAATTATATAACAACGGAAATTAGTTTAGTTTTTCATATAAGATCATTGAATTATAGGGAAAAACTATCGGGATAAACTAGTCGTAATCAAAATCCAAAATAAATGTTGATCAGCTCATAGATCATGTATATATAATATCGTATGAGATAATCCACAACAAATTTTTTCGGTGAAATCGTTTAATAATCCTTTCAACATCATCATTTAAATATAATTAAAATGTTTTTCTTTTTTGTTAGCCAAAAAGTTCTAGAACTTTGATTCACAATCAGGTTAAATTTGTTCTCTTTCCACCAGTAAGATTTATTTGACTTTGAAAAAAAAACTCCATTACCTTTAATTTATCAATTGAGCTATTGACTCTGTCACTCTGGCTAAAATGTATCCATTATATTATTTAAGAATTCTGAATAGGTAAATAATAATTGAAATATATATATATATATATATATATATTCAGCATATATGATATATCATGCATCGATGACAAAAAAAAAAAAAAAATATATATATATATATAAA
>OVAY01002886.1:0-14497 GCA_900406395.1 Kernera saxatilis | reverse complement strand
TATTAATTATTTAATTATTACTAACGGTGTTAGCGTTGACCGTTAGTCAACCTTTAGCCACGCACACTTTAGATTATTTAGATGTTTATTTGAAAAAAATAAATTAGTTAAATGTTTAAAATTGAAAAAGTAAAAAAAATTTATGGTAATTTGCCTTTATAAAATAAATAATTATATCTTCTACGTGTACAAATAATAAATAAACAGAAAACTGTGAGGAGGCTGAGTCAGAGTCGTAGAGGGATCCCCTCGTGCGGCACGCTATTTGACCGTTGACTACACACCCCACCCACTCCTCCCTTACAATATGGACTAATCCTAATTTCGTAGTATTAATTAATATCATTACTAGGTACCATATAGTCATACATGCACGTATACACATATCCTCACATGCATACATGAGAATCGGTCCAAAACTACACGTCTAAAGCTATATGTAAGTTACAGTTCTTTTCATTTTTTTATTCTTATTTTATGCAGGACCTATTCAAGGTTATTATGGATATTACAGTCCAATTTTCTTTTCGGTTTTTTACTTTTAATGCTTTGGAACTTTTGTTAAATAAATTTATCTAGAAAATATACACATATAACATATATACACATATACACACATATATACATATTGTATGGGTGCTTTTGATATTGTTTTTATTTTTACATTTTATCTATCTCTTAAAAATAATATTAAAAGAAATCGGTTCTCTTAATTATTAAAGAGATGAGACTGGGTCCTCTTAATATTACATGTTTTCGTAAAGTATTTCTATGTGGCTTTACATTTCTTAAAACGTTGAAACTTACTAGTTCCGCGTGTTGCGCGGAATTACAATTTATATAGTAAATTATGAAATTTTTTTAAAAGTATAAAAAAAATTTTGATAGAATTTATGGGTAAATATAAACTGTGAAATGTTAAAATGTTTTTGAAATTGATTAGTTTCATATCTTCTATTAGAAAAAATCATATAATAAATTCTAAGATTAAATATTTGTAGCAATTTGTTAGATATATATATAATGTACGGTGTAGGATGTACTATTTAAAATTATATATTAAAAGTTTATTAGGTAGATTTAGAATAGAACATTTTAAATATACAAAACTTTGTTCATGATAGAAATTTACCATAGAAAATGTTTCAAATATGATAGAGAGTCCAAAAACAAAGCGTGGAGCTCCCAGACATGTTTATCGAGTATCTAAACCTAGCTCCCATGGCCGCGCGAAGCAGAAATGTGTTAGAGAAAATAAGTAAGTATGTAAAAAATTTAGATGAAACATGGCAGCTTTTCAGCAAATATGGTTAGAGAAAAAAACTAAAATTATTAGAACATTAATACTAATTTTGTTTTCATGTTAAAACTTAAAAATATAGTTTATGTAGCGCTAAAATTGATAAAATTGGATTATGATTTTGTAGTTTCGTGGCTATGATGCTTTGAATAAATAACATGTATTTTGTTTCTGTTAACAAATGATGGACTTGAATTTGAAAAAACCTTAAAACATTAGAGTAGATAATTTCCAAATTAATATTTATTATTAAATACATGCAATTAGAATATATAGTTTTTATTCAAATAAACAAATAAATTCTTTGATTTTATCTATTGTTTTAATTTTTTTCTTAGATATTAAGGTTAGAAGAAAACCAAAGGTAAATTGAGAAAATTAATTACAAAAGATTGAAAAATATAAAAATATGACAAAATATAGATGACCCCTGACAAATTTTTAAAAATTGTGGTTAGAGAAAAAACTTTATATATTAGGATACTAATACTAATTTTGTTTTCGTGTTAAAATTTAAAATATAGCTTATGTAGTGCTAAAACTGATAATATTGGGTTAGAATTTTGTATTTTCGTGGACTTTAATATTTTGAATAGATAATTTATTTTATTTTTTTGTCAATAAATAATAAGAGTGTCTAGCTTATGTAATGCTAAAATTAATACTATTGGGCTAAAATTTTGTAGTTTCGTGGGATTCGATGTTTTGAATAACAACTTATATTTTGTTTTTTTTTTTTTTAACATCAAACTAATTTCTATTTATCAATGGAACAAGCCATGAAATCATTGTGAATTACATTAGTGATTGTTCTTGGAACATAATCGTGAACAATATAGATAGGATCATCTACTGAAATAGTTTTCGAGAGAACATCTGCCACTTGATTTGAAGATCTATGTATATATGTAAACTTGGTATCATCAAACTGATTTTTCCACCATTGAGCTTCCCGAATCCAGTTGTGCAAACCAAAGTCTAAAGCCTTACCGTTGATCAAGTTGATTAAGTTGCTGCAATCACCTTCAAAATGGACCTTACGGTAACCTTTGGACCAAACGCTTTGCATTGCCATTAAGAGAGCTTGTGCCTCACTCTCTATAGCCGATCCAGGTAAGGAATTTTTTGCTTGTCCAGCGAAAAGATAACCTCCCTTATCATCACGAACAACCCATCCCGTCTTTGAACCAGAGCCGTGAGGAGAAAAACTCCCATCATAGTTGCATTTTATCCATCCATTTTCTGGTTTTTGCCAATGTGTTCTTGTATTTTTCGTCCTCCTTGGACGTGTTGGAACCAGACATTGTGCCGCTTTGATAGATTCATTAGCATTTAGCCATTCCATCGCATCTGTTACCGCAAACCTTAACTCGGATCTCCAACTTCTATGTTTTTTCTGGAACACCAAAGTGTTTCTACTCCTCCATAATCTCCATAAAATCCAAAAGGGTAGTTGAGTATATAATGGAGGAATAGACTGAGATCGGTTGAGCTCCAAAATGATATCTATTTTCTGCTGTAGAGGAATTGTATGATTATGAAGTAGGCCGAATGGTATATTTGAAGCTCTCCATAAGAATTGAGCATATTGACAACAAAAGAATAGATGATCGGTGGACTCTGTATCTTTATAGCATCGTCTACATACTGCATCTGGGAGAATATGACGTCTTTTTAACTCTTCACCCGTTCCCAATCCATTAGAGAGAAGTCCCCATAGGAAGTGTTTAATTTTGGGAGCTGTCTTTAGTCCCCATATCAGGCTTTTCTGAATGAGATTTCCTCCTGGTGGTATGATTCCATCATTCCTTTCTGGTAGATGGGAAGCCATCCAATACGCTGATTTGACATTGTACAGACCCGAGTTTGTATAATGCCATCCAATCAAATCTGTACAATCTTTTGCAGACAACTTCATTGATAGAATGATTTTCGCATCTTGTGGCACAAAGATCTCCTCCACTAGTGCCGAATTCCAGATTTTCTTTCCATGTAGAAGCAATTGAT
Source organism: Kernera saxatilis (assembly GCA_900406395.1). NCBI lineage: Eukaryota > Viridiplantae > Streptophyta > Magnoliopsida > Brassicales > Brassicaceae > Kernera > Kernera saxatilis. Next base: position 11,190 of record OVAY01002886.1, on the reverse strand, counting down.
CCACTGTTTCGATAGATGTGTCTATACCTTCTTTAAGTAAGGGAGCTCTTGGTACATGGGTAGGAAGCCAAGTATCTGTCATAACTTTAGTAGATTTCCCATCTCCTATTAGCACCCGAAGACCCTGTATCATGAGATCTCGACCTTGTAAAATAGACTTCCAAGCAAAGGATGATTTACGTCTTTCTTGGGCATGGAGTATATCAGTATCCGCAAAATATCTCCCACGCATCACCTTGGCCATCAAGCAATTCGGATTTTGCAATATTCTCCATGCCTGTTTCCCTAATAATGCCAGATTGAAATTCTCAATGTCTCGAAAGCCAAGACCACCCTCTTTCTTTGGGAAACTCAATCTTTTCCAAGCAAACCAATGTGTAGACTTATTCCCATTGGCTGTATTCCACCAAAACTCTGCTAAGGTGCGCTCTATATCTTGACAAATCCCTTGTGGCAGTTTGAAACAATTCATTGTGTAAATCGGCATTGCTAGGGCCGCTGATTTTAGCAGGATCTCTTTCCCCCCAGCAGATAGATATCGGCTGCTCCAGTTCTTTGTCTTCTCTTTTACCTTTGAAACAATGTAGCTGAACATCTCCTTCTTCTTCTTCCCGAACTGTTCTGGCATACCAAGATATTTACCACAACCTCCTTGGTTATGAATTCCCAATATATTTCTCAGCTTCGTTTTCCTTGAATCCTCCACTTTTGAGCCAAATGTTATTGCTGACTTATTACGGTTGATAGCTTGACCAACACAGATTCATATTGCTTCAGAACGGTACAAATTGCTTTTCCAAACTTTTGATTGGCTTGGGTGAAGAACAAAGAGTCATCAGCAAAGAGTAGATGACTTATTGATGGCCCTGTATTACTGATTTTCATCCCACGTAATTGTCCAGACGATGTTGCCTTCTTCATCATGTGAGTTAAAACCTCTGCACATAATATAAACAAATATGGAGATAACGGATCCCCTTGCCGTATTCCTCTTTCTGGTTCGATAAATCCATATGGTGCTCCATTGATCTGCACCGAATACGTAACGGTAGAAATACACGTCATTATCCAGTGAATCCATTTGCGATCGAAGCCCATAGCCAGCATTGTTCTTTCCAGAAACTTCCATTCCAATCTGTCGTAAGCTTTTGTGATGTCAGTTTTGATAGCCATGTAAGATTTTGCCCATCGTCTCCTTGATTTGAGAGATTGCATCATTTCATGAGCAATTAAAACATTATCTGTAATCATTCTCCCGGGAATAAACGCTGATTGCTCCTCAGATATGATCTCGTCCAGATGCGCTTTTAGTCTTCTTACCAGAATCTTTGAGATGAGTTTGTAACTAACATTACATAATGATATTGGTCTATATTCCATCATCAGTTTCGGAGCGTCAATCTTTGGAAGCAGACACAAATTTGTATGGTTTATGTGTCGATCCAAACTACCATAATCAAAGAATTCTTTTACCTCTGAGAAGACAGACTGTTTGATTTCATCCCAAAAATGATGATAGAAAGCTCCAGTAAAACCATCTGGTCCCGGAGCCTTATGTGCGCCAATGCTTTGAACTGCCTCTGTTAATTCCTCCATTGTTACTTCTTTTGTTAATTCCTGATTCATCGTTGGTGTTACTCTCGGTTGGAAACCTTCGAAAACCAATTCCCTATCGCTTTCAGAAATCTGAGAACTCTTGTAAGCGGATTTGAAAAAACTCTCAGCCACCCTTGTTATTGTGTATAGTTTAGCTTTTTCTCATTTCGTATTAGTGATTGTTCACTGGTATAATAAACCAGTTTATCTTTGGTTATTGGCTTCGGTTTAGGCCTATTACAATTGTATATATAAACCCCAATTGTATCTTTTACCAATTTAATGAGAATGAGATTATTTACTCATATGGTATCAGAGCAAAATATCTCAATCTCTCTCTCTTTCATCCGTTCACTTCCCCGCGTTATTTGACCTTCGATTTCTCGGATTCTTCACCGGAAATCATCTTTTTCGTTCATTTCTTCCGATCGATCTTTGTGACAAGCTATTCTCATCTTCCTTCCCGTGCATTTCTAGGTTTCATCGAACTCATCGTTTGTTTTCGAGCTAGATCTGATTTCAATGGGAAAGAGAAATTGCAAGTCTCAGTTTCGTCGATCTACTCCCGATTCACCGGGAAATTCTTCTCCGGTATCTCCGACGTCCCGAGGAAAGTCAATATCGGCGAATCCACCTCGCGACACTTCGGAAGCTCCGGATCTCCCCGATTTTCGTCGATCCACTTCGTCTGGTTCTCGCGATCATTTTGAGGTATCAAATTCCCCCGATAACATTCATTCGCCCTATCATCTTCATAGCTCTGATCATCCAGGACTAGTTCTTACTGCGGAATTGTTAGATGGAACAAACTATAATATTTGGGTGATTGCTATGACCACTAGTCTAGAGGAGAAGAATAAAATGGGATTTCTAGATGGCTCTATTCTGAAACCAGATGAATCTGATCCGTATTTCAAGATTTGGTGTAGATGCAATAGTATGGTCAAGTCTTGGTTATTGAATAGCGTTTGCAAGAAGATCTACATGAGCATTTTGTATTTCAAACATGCTTCGGATATATGGAAGGATCTTCATACTCGCTTTCATAAATCCAACCTACCAAGACTTTACAAGTTGCGACATCAGATTCACTCTTTTAGGCAAGGTAGCTTGGATCTATCTTCCTATCATACTCAAATTCAGTCCTTATGGGAGGAGTTATCGAGTATTCAGGTTGTGGCTCGTACTGTTGAGGAACTTGAGGCTGAAAAGGAGACTAATCGCGTCATTGACTTCCTTATGGGGTTAAATGACAACTATGAGAGTATTCGAAGCCGAATTCTGATGAAGAAGAACTTACCGAATCTTTCTGAGGTTTACAATTTGCTGGATCAGGAAGATAGCCAGAAATCTGCAAGATCTTTTGGTGATTCTTCTCCTGCTGCTTTTCAAGTTTTCAATAATCAATCTCCAGGAAATAACACCTCTACTCAGTCTACTCAACATCAGTCTTCAGGCAGTGTATCTTATCAGAAGAAAGATCGTCCAGTTTGTACATTCTGTGGTAAGGTGGGACACATCATGGATAAATGTTACAAGAAATTTGGCTATCCTAATAGCTTCAAGAATAGGCAGAAACCTCCTTCTCCAGTTCTTGCTAATGTCACTGTGGCAGACTCTTCTGAATGTGGTGCAGATGGTCCTTCTGAACTCTCCTCGTCTCAGATTCAACAGCTAGTATCTTTCCTGAGCAGCAAACTTCAACCTCCTACCTCCACTCCACCTCCCGAAGTACACGCTGTCTCAGTATCTTCCAACCCTTCTTCTTCTTCAACCGTTTGCCCAATCCCCGGTACCTTTTATCCCTCCATCCTCTGTTCTTTTACCGGAATTGATAGGCCCTATGTCTGTTCTATTAGTAGTAATATTACTGTTATCAATGCTTGGGTCATAGATACAGGAGCTACCAATCATGTTTCCCATGATAAATCTTCTTTCTCTGATTTCAAACCTATCCCAAACACCACCGTTTCTCTTCCTAATGGGATTCTTGTGAGCATTGTTGGAATAGGAACAATACACTTGGGTAGACACTTGATTCTTTATGATGTTCTTTACATTCCCCAATTTAAGTTCAACCTTTTAAGTGTCAGTTCCTTAACAGAGAGTATGGGGTGTCGTATTTGGTTTGATCAGTTTTCTTGTGGTCTTCAGGATCCTACACAGGGATTAACGATTGGAATGGGTAGACAGGTGGCTAAACTTTACTTCTTGGACATCGAGTCTTTGTCGGGTCAAAGGGAAACACATTCCACCAGTCTAGTTGCTACCACCAGTCTTTCTTCTCATGAGTTGTGGCATAAAAGGTTAGGTCATCCCTCTATGTCTAAGATCAATAATCTGCATGAGCTTCTCTCTCTTTCAAAAACAAAAACTGTGACAGATTTCCATTGTAAAATCTGTCATCTTTCGAAACAAAAACATCTGTCTTTTCCTTTTCCTAATAATCTTTCAAATAAACCCTTTGATTTGATGCATATCGATATATGGGGTCCTTTCTCTGTCCCTACACATGATGGTTTTAGATATTTCTTAACCATTGTAGATGATTGCTCTAGAGCAACCTGGGTTTATTTGCTTAAAAACAAGTCAGATGTCTTACACGTGTTTCCTCACTTTGTTGAAATGATAGAAACTCAGTTTGAAACCAAAATTAAGGGGGTTAGATCTGACAATGCTCCATAACTCAATTTCACATCCTTCTATCAATCTAAAGGCATTCTGCCATTTCATTCATGCCCTGAAACTCCTCAACAAAATTCGGTAGTTGAGCGTAAACATCAACACATTCTTAATGTTGCTAGGGCATTATTCTTTCAATCTCACATTCCTCTTCCTTATTGGGGTGACTGCATTCTCACAGCGGTTCATCTCATTAATCGTCTTCCTGCTCCTGTTCTAGAGGACAAAAGTCCATTTGAGGTGTTAATAAAGAAGGTACCTGATTATAGTCAGTTAAAAACTTTTGGTTGTCTTTGTTATGCATCCACCTCACCCAAAAACAAACATAAATTTGATCCCCGAGCTAAAGCATGTGTTTTCCTTGGTTATCCTATTGGGTATAAAGGTTACATATTGCTAGATCTTGAGACTAATTCCATTTCCATCTCAAGACATGTGGTTTTCCACGAAGAGCTCTTTCCTTTTGTTAAAACAGATCTATCTCAGGATGATCAACACTTCTTTCCTGATCTGTTTTCACAATCTCCTATGTCATCAGAATGCTCCGGTGCTGATAATTCTTTATCTTCACCATCTATAGAGATTGTGCCTTCTGCCAATCCTATATCTGATACTCCGGAACCTTCTGTTCCAGTATCACATAGGAGATCTACTAAACAGCCTGCTTATCTTCAAGATTACTACTGTAATTCAGTAGGGTCTTCAACCATTCACGAAATATCTCAATTTCTTTCGTATGATAAAGTTTCTCCTCTTTATCTTTCATTCTTAGTTTCCATAGACAAACAGAAAGAACCCTCGACCTATACTGAGGCAAAGAAACTTCTGGTTTGGTGTGGAGCTATGGAGGAGGAAATTGATGCTCTTGAAGGTACTCACACTTGGCATATCTGTGCTCTACCTCCTGATAAAAAGGCTATCGGCTGTAAATGGGTTTACAAGATCAAATATCTATCCGATGGAAATCTCGAGAGATACAAGGCTCGTTTAGTTGCCAAAGGATATACTCAGCAAGAGGAAATTGATTACAACGAGACCTTTTCGCCAGTGGTCAAGTTAACATCAGTGAAACTTGTTCTTGCCGTCTCGGCAATTTACAACTTCTCCTTGACTCAGCTAGACATCTCTAATGCTTTTCTGAATGGAGATCTTGATGAAGAAATATACATGAAGCTCCCTCCTGGATATGCTGATAGAAAGGGGGACACACTTCCTCCTAATGCTGTGTGTAAATTGGATAAATCTCTGTATGGTCTTAAGCAAGCTTCACGACAATGGTTTCTCAAATTCTCTACCACTCTCACTAGTTTGGGTTTTGTTCAAACCTATTCTGATCATACTTGTTTCTTGAAGATCACTGATGTTCTCTTCCTCTGTGTGTTAGTCTACGTTGATGACATAATCATTGCAAGTAATGATGATGCTGCAGTGGATCAACTCAAGACTCAGCTTAAATCCTTCTTCAAGCTTCGAGATCTTGGACCACTCAAGTATTTTTTGGGATTGGAAATTGCTCGATCTGATGCAGGAATTCACGTTTGTCAACGCAAATATGCATTAGATCTTCTTGATGAAACAGGTCTCCTCGGGTGCAAGCCTTCCAATATTCCGATGGATCCACATGTGAAGTTTTCCAAGGATTCTGGAGGTGACTTTGTTGATGCAGAATCATATCGGCGCTTGATAGGGAGATTGATGTACTTACAAATCACCAGACCTGATATTACTTTTGCTGTCAACAAATTGAGCCAATTCTCTGGTGCTCCTCGTTTGGCACATCAACAGGCTTTGAACAAAGTCTTACAATATATCAAAGGTACTATCGGTCAAGGTCTGTTTTATTCTTCTAAGTCTGATCTTCAACTTCAAGTTTTTACCGATGCAGACTGGGGGTCTTGCTTAGATACACGAAAGTCTACATCTGGTTATTGTGTATTTTTGGGATCATCTCTTATCTCTTGGAAATCTAAAAAGCACCAGGTGGTCTCCAAATCCTCTGCCGAGGCTGAGTATCGTAGCCTTTCTTTTGCCTCCGACGAATTGGTTTGGCTTACGAATTTCTTGAAGGAACTGAAGATTCCTTTGTCTCAGCCTACTCTCATGTTCTGTGATAATACTGCTGCGATTCACGTTGCTCATAATCCTGTCTTTCACGAACGCACTAAACACATTGAAATGGATTGTCATAGTGTTCGTGAAAGGCTCATTGCAGGTTTGTTCAAGTTGTTGCATGTGAGGACTGACAAGCAGCTTGCTGACCCGTTCACCAAACCTCTATATCCTGCTCCGTTTCAGCACTTGGTAAGCAAGATGGGTTTGCTCAATATCTTCGTCCCATCTTGAGGGGGCTTGTTATTGTGTATAGTTTAGCTTTTTCTCATTTCGTATTAGTGATTGTTCACTGGTATAATAAACCAGTTTATCTTTGGTTATTGGCTTCGGTTTAGGCCTATTACAATTGTATATATAAACCCCAATTGTATCTTTTACCAATTTAATGAGAATGAGATTATTTACTCATAACCCTCGCGATATTATTATCACCTCTCCACTCAGTACCCTCATCATCCAGAATTGTCAGCATTCTGTTTCGAGCTAATCTTGCTTTCGTAGCAGTATGGAAATACGTTGTGTTTCTATCTCCCTCCCTTAACCATAGTTTCCTGCTTTTTTGACGCCAAAATTTCTCTTCATCAGCATAAGCTTCATTAAGAGCTTCTCTTAGTTGATACATCTCATTCTTTGTTGTCCCTCGAGTTGTTTGTGCTTTATCAAGCTTCTGTTTGAGAAGAGAAATTCTTTCATTTGCATTGGTCCGATGGCTTCGTTTCCAACTAGATACTTGTTTTCGACAAAATGCAATTCGTTGCATCAAGTTCCCTTCAGCATGTAGACCGCCTGCATTCCATCCTCTCTTTACAGCATCCTCAAATCCATCCTTGTCAATCATTCTATAATCAAATCGGAACTGGCCTCGTCGTTGTTCTAAATCTGCAGAGATCGTAGTAACAACAGGTCGATGATCAGATCCAATCAACTCCAAATACTCTGATTCCGAGGAGGGGAACATCGCCATCCATTCTGAATTAGCCATTGTTCTATCAAGACAAGAGCTTATATCGTGTTTGTATCGTTTTCCAACCCAGGAGAATTTGTCACCCGAATATTTCAGATCATGAAAGTCACACGTCTTTATCATTCTCCTGAAATCCAAAAAGGAACTTTCTGGTCTGAGTGGTCCGCCTTTCTTCTCTTCATTACATGTGATCTCATTGAAATCCCCCATTACCATCCAAGGACCATCTCTGTTTATAGCAATTCTTTCCAATCTTTCCCTTAAATTATTACGCAGGCTAGGATCAGGATTTCCATAGACACAAGAGAAATAGAAACCAGTTCCATTACCTTGAACATAACAATATACTAGATTACATGATTGGTAAGAAATTGAAATAACAAAAGACTTCTTCAACATAATAGCGATACCACCACTAAGACCCACTGGCGGCACGGTTACAACCCTATCATACCCTAATTCACAGCTTAGATCCCTAACATAGTTGTCTTTTTGCTTCGTTTCCATGAGGCAAATGATGTCTGGATGGTACTTGCGATGTACCTCCTTTAGACGTCGAACCGTCAAGTCAATGCCTAAACCTTGACAGTTCCAACAGGCTGTCCTCATGGCGGAAGAGGTGGTTCAGGGCCCACCGCGCCTCCCACTGTAGTTTTGGTAACGTCTCCATCAGTCGTTGCACTTCCTTCTCCAATTTCACGAATCGTTACCTTGTTTGTGTCTGATTGCTCTCCTTCCCCATCAAACTTGCGCTTCCTGTTATGATATCCAGCAGTTTCTCCATCGATGGACGCTTCCAGTGTTCCTTCTTGTTGATTTTGTCCTTGAATGTCGCCAGTAGCATTAGCAAAAATCGGAACAGGATTGTACATCTCGTTCATGTTGAATTCATTTCTGTACATGTTGTACATCTCCTCATCTTGATTGAACTGTGCTGCTTCTTCCAAATTCAAGCGTTCATTGTCTGAATCTGTCTCCCTTTCCTCGTCAATCTCGTAAAGATCTTCATTCTCAACGTTAGGGCCATTTCGATCATTGTGGTTCCCACCATTTACTCTTTGTATTGCCTCTGCTTCCTGATCATCAATTTCCCGAATCTGAATACCTTGATTGAGTCCACCATCTTCATCATCATCACCATCAGAATGGTTATCTTCTCCACCATTTTGGACCAAACAATTGCCGGAATCATGAGTGATCATTCCACATACCTCGCAGAAGACGCGAAGTCTTTCATATCGGAAACGCAACAAGGTGTTTACTCCTGGCGTAAATTGGAAGTTACGCTGGAATCGTAGAGGTTGAGTGATGTCCCAATTCAGTCGGACTCGAACATATTCCACTCGAGCCGCAGCCTCCGCGTTGTAGTCCACGTCCATTAGCATTGCCATGGCCCTACCGATGTGGGCTATCACATCTTGGTTCATGAATTGGAGGGGGATACAACGTATTTGAATCCAAAAAGGGATGAAATTCAACATCACTGGATCCATCAAAGGGGACCATCGCTGTAGGACCAGCATACGATCCGCAAATGCCCATGGTCCACGCCTTAGAACATTCTCCATTGTTTCTTCTGTTGGAAAGACAAATTGGAAACGCTGGCCAGCCACGATACGACCTTGAACAAGTCCAGCATGTCCCCAGAGTCGAGGGAGACTCGCAATGATTGACCGGAGATTCTGACGCCGAGGAATTGTGGGTCTTCCGGTAATGATAAATCGATTCTCGTTTGCTGCTTGATTTACTACATCCAGTGGTAGAGGAATTTGGGCGTCGTCGGCTCCAAGATCCAGATCTTGAATTGCACGTCTTAGGTTGTCCGCCATTTGCAACAATATCTGATAAAATCTCAAGGGAAACAACGATTTCGTTTGAGATTTTTGATGAACTAATGAATGGTGTTGAGTTTCTTCTTTCGATTTATAGAGATAACGACCACCCACGTTCGAGATTGTCCATTAACGCCTAAATCTACGGTGAATTTTGAAGTAACCGTCACCGGAGCAGTATGAAGAACTCGGTTTAGTAACCGTAATAAAATCGCAAATAAAATCGCACATAAAACCGTCATTTTTCCTAATTTTTATTTTATTTTTAAAAATATCTTATATTTTGTTTTTGTTAATAAATAATAAGAGAATATTTGAGTTTGAGAAAATATGTTATTAATGCTTAAAATCACACTGATAATCATCACTTCAAGCACATGTTTGGAAATTAAAATGTCTCACAAAAAATAAGATATTTTATCTCGCAATCTATTACCAAATGTTTTATCGATAAAAATTATTCTAAAATTTAGAAGGGTAAATTGTGATAACTAATGTGCCATATGTGGGAACAGCAGAAAAATATTTATTCATGTTTTTTTAAATGTCTAGCTGCATTATAAAGTCGGAATTTCTCTAATACTATTGACGATGACTATTGACGATGGGGCAATTCCCACTAATAATAGTACATTTAATTTTAATTATTTATTCTATCCATCATTATTGTTTAATACATATTTAGTAATTATAAAATATATTTTTTATTCTAATAAAAAATAAAAATAATTTATTTTTTCTATTGTTTTTAATATTTTGCTTAGATATTATTGTTAGAAAAAAAAAAGTTAAATTGAAAATATTAATTACAAAAGATTTAAAAATTAAGAAATATGTTAAGATCCAAACCTGCAATTTCCTTCTTTATTATGATAAACTCGATTACAAAAGAATCCTTAAAAGATAAATTAAAACTCGAAGCTAAGACTCATGTCGTCTTGCCCTCACAAACTCATAACGTCTGTATAATTTAGAAAAGAGGCATAAAAACTCCGCTCGAAAGAAAACATCCTATTTATACTTAACCTAATTAAGTGAAGCCACCTCAGCATCTCTATTTGCCAGCTCATCCTCTGCTCTGTTAACAACTCTTCTTCTCCTTGTATAAGCTCGTAAGGGCTTATCAATACCCCCATGACAAAGACGAAGCTTGTCCTCAAGCTTTGAATCGGGAAATTGCTGCAGTAAGTCGCGCATCTGAACCCAAGTAGTTTCATGCGCAGGGAGGCCCTTCCAACTAACCAAGGCCTCTAAGCAACCTTCTGCGTCATATCTAGAGTCTAACAGATTCTCCGGTTCCACAATAAACTCATCAACGTCAGATAAAACCGAAGGCAAGGGATTAACAACATGTCCGGTTCCCAAAACAGGCTTTGACTGAGAAACGTGGAACACCGGGTGAATACGAGACTTGGGAGGCAGTCTCAAACGATAAGCAGCCGTACCAATCCGTGCTAATACTTCAAAAGGTCCGTAATACATTGCAGACAGCTTGGGGCAGATTCTTTTAGTTACTGAATTCTGTCTATAAGGTCGGAGTTTAAGAAAAACATAAGATCCCACATCAAATGCTAAATCTCTGCGTTTCTTATCAGCACTGTTCTTCATTTTGTCTTGCGCGCGCAACAATTGTTCTTTCAGCTGCAATAACATCTGGTCTCTCTCCTGTAACATCGTCTCCAACTCAAAGTTACTTGTAGATCCCTGCTCATATCTAATCAAAGTAGGAGGATCTCTCCCGTACAGGATCTTGAAAGGGGTACACTGAATGGCTGTATGAAAGCTGGTATTGTACCACAACTCAGCCCATGACAAGAATTTAGACCATTGTCGAGGATTAGACGAAGTAAAGCACCTCAGGTAAGTCTCCAAGCATCGGTTTAACAGTTCGGTTTGACCATCGGTTTGGGGATGGTAGGTTGTACTATACTTCAATGTAGTTCCTGAAAGTCAAAAACATTCACGCCAAAAACGACTAAGGAAAACCTTGTCCCTGTCTGAGAC
>OVAY01002885.1:0-14500 GCA_900406395.1 Kernera saxatilis | reverse complement strand
CCCCAATCTTGGTCAATTTAGAAGTTCTGCTCATCCTTACAAGATCAATTTTATTTTCTACTCATGTGTCAAGTCTTGTGAGCAAATACCTAATTTAGAAATCCGTTTCAACTNCAAATACCTAATTTAGAAACCCGTTTCAACTTTTGCCCTTATCCTGAGATATTAGCAAGGACTAATGCTCAAGATATATTCATCGGTAAGTTGCTTTCACCGCTTTAATTTTTTCTTTTCGTACAAGATTAAATTATTTTTTATGTAATTTATTCTTTCAGTAGTTACAACAATTTTCTTTTCCAATCGATCAAAAACTTAAAAAGAACAGTTTCATCATCTTCTTGATCAATAGTGCCATCGTTCTCTACCTTTGCTTTCTTCATAGTTTGTTCCGTTATATCTTAATCACATCTTATTCATAGTTATTTCTTTATGTAATTATCATAATTTGCAGATATCATTGGTGAGATTATTGGGATGAATGAAGTTAAAAATATTACTACTGCTGATGGCCCAACAAAATTACTTAATCTTCAGCTTTAGGATCTTGGGTAAGTTTTCTTTGGACCTTTACTTACATTTTAACAATTTTTTTACGAAAACCAAATTGTTCTTCATTTTTTTTTTATATATAAGCAATTATATATAAGAAAGTTGAGAAATGGAATTAGTATTCAAGCTAAAGCAAACCTGTAATTTCGTAGATGATGAAAGGTTGAGAAAAATGAAAAAAATTACAGCTTCGTTTATTTTACGGCCACCCCAAATCTTATTGAGATAGATTCAGCAATTCACTTCCCCACATTACAAATTTATTTATTTTCTAGGGATTTTTTATGAGATGCTTAACTTTTTTTTTTCTCAGGGATTCACTCATTGATGTTGCCTTATGGGGTAAACTTGCAGAAGATGTCCATACTGAAATTAAAAGCCAAACATCTGGTCCAATTATTTTACTTGGAAGTTTGATGAAAACGTTGTTATTTAAAGGTATATTACATTAAGAGCTTATTCTATAATTTTATCTTATTCATTCCATTATCACGTCAAAAGCATCGAGTGTGGTGAAGTCAAAAGCAAACTTTCAAGTTGTGAAAGAATATTGTATAATGAAATTTCATCAAAATGTTTGTACCTTTTTCAGGTAAAGGTACGGTTCAAAGTACAAAATTTGCAACAAAAATCATGATTAATTCTCCACTACCAGAGATTATTGAGTTTAAGGAAGGGTAAGCAAATATACTAAATTTGTTGTACTATATGTTCATCTTATAAGTAAATTAAAGCAAATATACTAAATTCATTATACTATATGTTCATCTTATAAAGATAAGTGTTTTTATATTACAGATTGTGCAAAGATGAACCGAGAACATTATTATCTATTACTGGAATCAAATCTTCAAACTCAATTCAGATTTCCAAAGACTTATTTTCTTTATCCGACCAGAAAACAATTGCCCAACTCAAAGACATGAACCAGGTAAGAAAACATTTAAAGATTATGGTTTCCACCATTATTTATTATTTATATCGTTGTAACATATTTATTCTTAAAATTTAGGATATGATCTGCAATGTACTTGCATCAATATTTTCGATAGACTCGAAAACATCTTGGTTTTACATCGGTTGCACACGTTGCTTTAAGAAAGTGGCTCCTTACTTTAACCCTGAGACTGAAGAAACAGAATCAGATAAGTTTTCTTTTGAGAAATGCAAAAAACAGATAACTACGACCCAACCCAGGTTCTCTTGCTTATCATATTTTTACAAGTGTTAATCTATTTCATAATTATTATGCAGATAGATTAAGTATGCATTACTATTTTCCAGGTTTAAGTTGGAAGTTAAAGCAACAGACCAGACTGGTAGCACATCTTTGATTTTATTTGACGATGTGGTCATCCCACTCATTCAAAAATCTGCATATGAGTTGCTTGAGCAACAAGTTCAGGTATCTTCGGTTCATCCCACTCTTTTGTCTGTTTAGAATGATGAATGTTGCTCAATAATTTATCTTCGGTTCAACCCACTCTTTTGTCTGTTTAAAAAGTAATTGATACATCACATGGAAAACACCAAGTATAATCTGTTTTTAATTCTAAACCAACAATCTGGTAATGTCACAGGGAAGAAAAAGAAATGCGTACCATAGAAACCTTGCTAAATGTGCTTAGGATCCAGGTGATGTGGTACATGATGCTGATGTATGTCTTACGTCTGTTTTGCCAACCTAAAACTGCCACTCCAAGTCCAACATTTTTTCACCTCTTCACAAGACCATTCTATTTCTCTAAAGAAACAGAGCTATAAGCCCCTACAATTCGGCAAAGAAAAAGTAAAAGTCATCAGCTTTCTGAAAACCCTTTCTTGCTTTTGTAAAAAGAAAATATTGTGAGGAAATTCATACAAAAATTGGATAGTTATGTTCTTTGATTTCACATAAACATTTTATCATACAAATGGTGATCAAACAGAATGACGTACCGTGAAACAAGTTTAATCCAATGTTTTTTGGGTAGAAAAAAAAATCCTCAGAAACTTCTGATTTCGACAGCTAAATCAATCAAATAACAAATTATTGAAGCAATAGGAAAAGAATTAGGGAAGATTATGCGGAAAAGGAATCAAAAGGAAAAAAATTGATGGAGAGAGATGTGGAAAAGAACTGGAATTAGTATTCAAGCGAAAGCAAACCTGTCATTTCCATAGATGATGAAAGGTTGAGGAAAATGAAAAAAATTACAGCTTCGTTTATTTGTCTTGGAGATTTTACGGTCACCCGAGATCTTATTGAGATGGATTCAACAATTTACTTCCCCACATTACAAATTTATTTATTTATTAGGGATTTTAGTTGACGGAGGCGGTGGAGAAACGGTGAAGCTCACTCTTCAGCTAATTAAATGGCAGTACCCAATAGATAAACTGGAAGAAATATTCCCAAGCAATACGAGACACACGTTTCATTATCTTTAGTTTCTCTTCTTTCCCTATTTTTTATTTTTCTTAAATATTTTATACTTATACTTATACATTTTTTTGGACAACTAAATCTTATACTTTTACTTTTACTTTTTATCAAACAATTTGTAACAGATATTTTTCACAATTTGTGACTAACACTAGATATTTTGCTAACTCCATTTAAATTATAATCTATAATCTATAGTATTGTTTGAACCTATTTTAGTTATGTTAAATTTTCAAGAAAGATAAACTTTTTCTACATGTAAAATTATAAATAAAATATAATTACTTTATGTTTATTTAAATAAGTATTTTAATTGCTTTTCTAAAACAAGATTAAAAATATAGAATATCATTTCTACTATAAATTAAAATGTCTCACATTCATTTTATATCATCTAATTTTTCAGTCAATGTATATATAGATAAAATTATATATTAGTATTATAATTTTTGATAAATTTGACATTTATGTTATAGTTTCAATTGATTGTTAAAATAAAAAAATTCAAACTCAAAGTACCATTTAGCCCGTGCATGGCACAGGCCTTCATACTAGTATATATATATATGTTGCCATTAGGAAGAAATAACACATTCATTCATCAAAAAAGCAGAAAAAATGCGAAGACGGAGGAGCTAAAATAAAGTGACAGACTGTTGAAACTCATTGGGCTTCCTGAAGCCCATTTATCGTGCCCATTAATTAGACTTAGATCCATTTAACAAGTGAGTTGCTTTTTTGACCAAAAGCTGATGGAACTGGAAGATTCGACTTTAAATAACGGTCGTGGAGATACCAGACGTACTAAATTAAAATAATATACCACAACAAATATTTAAATTCTAAAAATAAAATATTATAGATCTATATATGTCACTTAATCTATTTTATTTCATAATTTTATATTTGTTAATTAATCTATTTAATGTTTTTAGTTCCATACTATCGTACGAGCCAAATATTTTTTTATAAGATATTCGAAGGACTAAATATTTTATGAAAATTCTAATCTAATCATTATTTGAATAGAAAGAATTAAAAAAATAACTGGATTTGCATATCGAACTCGTTGACCTGACTTAAAAATTGTAAAATTTATTTTGAAAGATATTATATGAATCTATATGCAAAATAATCTAATGAACTATTTATAAAATTAGATGCGAATTAATATGATTGATTTTAGTAGCTTAATCAAATATCATTTTTGTTAGATGGACGTGATCCCATTTTTTTTTAAAGTTCTGCTATTTTATTATTTTTATTTAAAATTTTGATGATATATCTCTATAGTTTATATTTTATCGACATTTAAATTTTTGTTTTTGTTTTTTTAATTTTCTCAATTAATATATATTAATATATGTAAGATGTTTTTTAACAGCTAACGTGACGCACGTTTACGCAGAAAAAATCACGGTCAATTGGTGGCCGTCAAAGGCTCAAAGCTATGTGGCATTAATATTAAAAAAAAAAAAACGCTATTTAATTGATCAAATTTTGTTTTCTGTGATCAAATCGAAAGTTGTTGGAACCCTAGAATCAGGAATCGAATTGGATCTAGAATCATGACGACCGGAGATCTCGTGAATATCCATCCTACGGAGCTTAAGTTCCCTTGTAAGTTTTTTAATTTTGAATGATCCCTGCGAATTTCGATTTTTGAATTCCAAATCCTGTCGACGATTGATTTTGTTAATCGTGGTGAAGTTGAGTTGAAGAAGCAAAGTTCGTGTTCGATGCAATTGACCAACAAGACAGCTAAAGTTGTCGCATTTAAGGTAAAAGACTAAAACTTGTTCATCGATGATTTCAGTTAATCTTTCGTGCTTTGATGTTATCGTAATTGTTGGTTGTTACTCAACAGGTTAAGACAACAAATCCTCGGAAATACTGTGTCCGTCCAAACACCGGTGTTGTCTTGCCGGGGGATTCCTGCAATGTGACAGGTTAAGTTTGTTCAACATTTGGTTGATGATATGTAACTGTTATCAGGGCAACTGAATTGTGTTGTTTGTAGTGACGATGCAAGCCCAGAAAGAGGCACCTCTGGATATGCAATGCAAAGATAAGTTCCTTGTTCAGAGTGTTGTTGTCTCAGACGGCACAAGTTCCAAAGAAGTTGTGGCTGAGATGGTTGGTTCTAATACTTGTGGATTCTACTACTCTCGGTTTCGTTTTGCTCTTACATTAATTGGTTCTGCAGTTCAACAAGGAGGCGGGCAGAGTGATTGAGGATTTCAAATTGCGGGTTGTTTACATCCCTGCTAATCCGCCTTCACCTGTCCCTGAAGGATCTGAAGAAGGCAACTCTCCAAGGACTTCCATCAACGAAACTGGCTCTCTATTTGATGACGTGAGATGATTACACATGCTCTAGGAACGACTCTGATAGTTAAGCAACTAATGCATCTTCTTCTTTCAGGTGTCCAGAACGCTAGAAGAAACAAATGAGAAATCTTCCGAGGTAATCTTGTCTTTTACATTGTACATACTACATATAGTGTGTGTCCGTCTTAGCATCATTGTGTTTCCGCAGGCATGGTCCATGATTTACAAATTGACGGAGGAGAAGACTTGTGCTATTCAACAAAGCCAGAAGCTCCGACAGGAACTGGTACGGGTTTATCCCAGCGCACTATGTGGTCTACATGCTCAATCTATCTTCATAAAGGAATAATATATATATTGTGTGTGTTCAGGAAATGCTGAGGAAAGAATCAAGCAAGAAGCAGCCGGGTGGTCATTCCTTGGTGTTGATGCTGCTGGTGGCTCTGCTCGGCTGCGGGATTGGCTACATCTCGAACCGGACATGAAAAAAAACGCTATGGCCATGGGGTTAGATTCGTCATCCTTTTAACCATCAAAGTTTTTTGACCAGATTTTCTGTTTTTTCCTTTGGGCTTCCTTCATTTTAAGCTGTAAAATCAGTAGCTGTAAAGGGGGCAGGTTTCTTGTTATTGATTAAAGTGTGTAGTAAGATATCAAAAGTATCAAATCAGTTTGATTAAAAACAAAGTAATAATAACAAAACCCCTATAGAAGATAAGAGATATATTTGAGAGAGAGATATTTGTTAGTCTTGTGTGGGCTTGGACTCTGTCTTGCGGTATCTCTCTTCGATCTGCTGGCCATGGAATAGCCAGATTGAGCCACCTTTTCAACATTTGGAACGTTGTAGCTCTGCGCTATATAAATCCCGCAGATGGTTCCCAAGACGAAGGAGAAGTAGCTTCTTATCAACCCCATTTTCCTTTCTTTCCCAGCTGTGTGTGTCCTACTAAGCCACTTGGTTTCTCGGATATATATATATATATATATATATATATATACATATATACTTGCTTTGCTTGTTAAGCTAGGTCTTTCTTATCCTTAACTTCTTCTCCAAGGGGTTTTCAAGTTTTTTTTTTTTTTTTTAATAGAAAGAAAAAAAAATCAATCTTTTCCTCCAAGGAATTCCTCTACTAGATTAGATCTCGTCATGTATAAAATCCACCAGATATTACATTTCATTGTGTCGTTTTCAAACAAGAACAAGAATCATATGATTTTTCAATTACGATAACAAGACAAAAACATCTAGAGATAACACAAACAATTGTAGCCACAAGGGCACGATTCATAAATGCCTGTCTTTGGTATCCCATAGCTATAGCTTCAAAATAAAACACTAATGGCTATCTCGAAAGCTTTGCAATCGCTTCTCGTCTTGCTACTCCTCAGCTTAACATGCTCCTTCTGTCACGCCGTCAAGCAATGCCCTCCTCCTCCCACAAAATGTCCGAGAGACACGGTCAAGTTTGGAGTGTGTGGGAGCTGGTTAGGTCTGGTTCATGAGGTCATCGGTACACCACCGAGCCAGGAGTGTTGCGCTCTCGTCAAAGGTTTGGCGGATTTCGAAGCCGCCCTTTGTCTTTGCACCGCACTTAAAACCAACCTTCTCGGAGTCGCTCCCGTCAAAATTCCTGTTGCTCTCAATTTGCTTCTCAACTCTTGCGCCAAGACTCTTCCTCAGGGATTCGTCTGTTCATCTTAAACCAATTCTTGTTATCTTGTCAAGAAACAGTTTCTTCTTTTATTGTATTTCATATTCCTGCTTTTTTTAGTGACCATTTTATGCAATTTACTTTTGATTTTTTTCCTTTTTTTTAAATCCTTATTCTTAGATTCAAAAAATCTAATTTTGTGTTTTTAGTAATTAGATATCGAGGTAAAAATAAAGGTAATTTAGTGTGGTAAATTTATGATGGCAAGCCCAAATCCATGTCTTGTTGGAAAGCCCAAAATATATTATCATTGGTCATTTAGTTTTCTTTACTCTTTAGACCATTTAGCTAGCTATATGCTATAAAGTTATAATATGTTTTTTTTTTCCGTTTATAGTTATTAAAATTACATCATATATGTATTTATTTTTTATTTTGAAAATAATAATGATAAGATACTGGATTGTATTAGAGTAATCTGATCACAGGTGTTGTCATAAACTCATAATCAAAACGAGAATGCAGATTATATTAATAGATGACTGATTAAATAAATATGGAAAAAATCTTTAACAAGATAAAATAAAATACGGAACAGCAAATAGTTAGGGAGGAGAAATGCCCGTACCAACTTTATGTTGTGGTAATTTGCTAATGACTTCCCGCCGATCTTGGTTGGTTGATTTAATCATAATAATTATTACTTTAATTAGGTCTAATGAGATAAACTAAATCTCCTCTCTTTTCTTTTCCCTATCAGTGCCATGTGATCTCCTAATAATAATTGATCATTTTTGTCTAATCTAATCATTATCCTAAAATCTAATACAAAATGAACGACGCAATCATTTATATAGTTACATGCATACAAACTCTTACACGTCATCCTTTATTTAAATAATAATTGTTTTGACAGGGTTAATATATTTAGCTGACTTTTTTTTTTTTTTGAGTTTCCCCCCTAATGATGGCAAATCATTATTCTTTCCATACAAACCCGATCTTAAGAAGATCAATCAGCTGAAATCTTTCTCATTTAAAAAAATGATATTGTATAAATGTAAATTTATCAAAACTATGGAATTGAGTGGGGTTGGGTGGTTGCTTGTGGTGAAGGGTGCCTTGAGACAAGAGAAAAGAACATGTTTTCACCACTTACTTCAACCCCACGAAGCAAACCCATAATATTCATGCATCATATACGTATACATATACAGTCCAACATGATAAATATATCATGAAAGAAGTTATATGTATCATTACAACCATTACCCATTCAAACTTAAAAATGTGTTGGTATATTATGTATATATTTATATGCGTGAAACGCGGATTTTTTAACAATAATTATTTTATATATAATTAAAATAAATATATATTTGTTACTATTAACCGATTGAATTTGATGAATATGAATCATTTGAAAATGAGGTAAACCATATTTTCTAATTTAAAGTTTGACTATAGAAAATATATTAATTTACATGTTTTTGTTATTTATATAAAAAAAATAATTTAAATCACTATAATATAAATTCTATAGAATAACTAGTTCTAATCTCAACCAAAAAAAATCAAAAAATAATTAAAATAGTAATTTAATGATGATCACCAAAATTTTTACCATAATTATATAAGTAAAAAATGATAAATCATATTATAAACGTATTTTTTTTAATTATATTTACATTAGATATGCATATATTTTATTTATACCTGAGTTTTGCATAAGATTTTTATATATTAATTTATTTTTTCTGATTTTTATTTTTATTTTTTCAGTTATCTATGTTGCTAATTACGATATTTTTTTTAGTTTTATTTTTTTTCAACTATTTTCTAATTTTATTTATTTTAAATTATGTGATGTGTCAAAATCTAAATTAACTTTTAACATTGTGTCAAATTCTCGTGAATTATAATTGTCATAGATGATGTTAATACGTTTAATTTTATATAATAAGATATATTTTTAAAAGGACTGTTGGTTGATCGATATACATAAAACTCAGTTTTTCACATTTTTTGTATAACATATCGTTAATTTAGAAGGGTCTTACGGGAAAATAAGTATAATCTTGAGATCATTTCGACGTTTATAATTAATAATCATATAGGAGAGAAAAGTGTGAGAAGTAGTTGTTAGCAAATCACATGGGAACATGGATATAAACTAAAGAGTTATCTCATAATATATGTATAAAAGTTAATGTGAACATTTTATTATTGTTTCATGTACGTTAATTATCATCAAACAGTTTATGGTATTTTACAATTATAAGAATATGGGTTTAAAGTTATCATATAATGCTCCAGATAATATTTTGCAAAATTTGCATATACCATTTACACAATAATATTAACCTGATACAATTCATACTAACCAAGTGTTTTGAATAAGAAAGCAAATGCTTTTTTGTTCATTTACACAATAATGTAACTTAAGCAATTGTCGCTATTCATTACAAAATTGGTCCGACTTTGTCTTCGAGATCAAATCACCCACCTCGTTTTTTGTTTGTTTCTGATTGCATTATTCATTTATTATTATGGTAGATATATGGTGACTGGTGACTTGCTACATTCATCCATTGTCTGCTCAATAAAGGACTATCTCCCCCTTTCTTTCTCAATCTCTCGTGCATTTAACTTGTCACAGAAGAAACATCATTCACAGATCTTCAATCACTTTACATAAATCAAGATGAACCACATAAAGTATATTTATATATACACGTAAATATATAATTCCCTCTTTATAACTAGTACATGAATGTTTCGAAGATATTAGTTTGGGCTAATAAACGAGCATTCATTTCGTTAAAACAACTAAATAAAACAGAATGTTTTTAATGTAATGCCAAGATAAACGTTCACCACTTGGTTATGATTTATGAATCTAAATTAATGTCCGTAGCAAAAAACAAAAACGAATGTAAACATTGCGATATGTGGTTTAGCTTCAACAATGGATGGGCTGATTTGATTGGTTCATTTGATAAAATCATCCAAACCCTAAAACACCCAACTGAGGACAAAGATCACACAAAAAGGAAAAAACGACAGCACCTTTGAGATAAAAACCAAAAAATATCCCAAATATAGTTTGTAAGCCACAAAGTATAAGAAAACAAAATAATCCCCAATGTGTGACATATAAACATCAAATATGGAAATTTTGTAATTTAAAAAAAATTCTAGTAATTAAAGAAAGACTTGGGAAAATGAAAAACACATGGCCGTGGTGGTTGTGATCAATCGTAGCCACATACTGCTTTGTCAGAGAACAGTATCTTAGCCATTCAAGAATCGTTTGAACCAGTATGGTTCAGACAATGTTTGCAGTTAAATTATAAAAATACCTTGTAATTGCTTATTATAGCAGATTTAAGCACATTGTTTTTTTTTTTTTTTTGATAAACAGAAGCACATGATTATTATAATCAAGATTAGTCTTTATTATCTTTTAATTTCCCATTTTGGATTATTGATTAGAAATCAAGAAGAAAAATTAAGTCCATCAAAACAATGTTTAGGGCAACTTGAAAGACGAGTGCTATTTGTAGAATGAAATCGACAAAAGGCAACAAAATAACAAAATTCTTTCCAAATTGCAATTTATATAATAAGATTTTAATATCATGGAAAGGAGTTTGTGAGACGCGCGCGTGGTGAGAGTGGGGTTGGAACGCAAGACACAGAGACTAGAACGCAGAGATTATTATTAAGATTTAACACTGATAATCGTTAAATAGTAGTATTATAGAATAACTCCAACTAATAAGCGAAGCGAAGCAAAATAAGAAACGGAAAAGAGAGAGAGAGAGAGAGGATGAAGCGCACTTTGCCACTTTAATTTCTTGCACGCATCCATCCATCCATATACCACACAGTTTCACAAGTCTTCCTCTTTGTACCCAAACAAGAAGAAGAGCTCGAAGAAGAGATATTTCAGCAGAGATTTTGATTTGTGTAGAAAGTCTGCAATGCCCTTACCCTTTGAAGAGTTTCAAGGCAAGGGGATTTCTTATTTCTCTTCTTCTCCCTCTTCCTTGTTCGAAAAAGAGCAAGAGCCCACCTCTGTTCTCAGCCCTCTCACCACCTCCTCCTCCACCGTGTCTTCCTCTCTCGGCGGTACCTGCGCCGTCGGAGGCGGCGGCACCTCCACTGCCATCTCCGGCGACGCCACCACTGATGAGCAATGCGGTCAGATTGGCTTGGGGGATTGGGAGCAAGTGCTTCCTGCTTCTTCGCCTACCCCTGCCCATGACCATGACCATGACCATGACCATGACCAGAGCATCCTCCGGCTCATCTTGGGAGGTGATTCCCAAGATCCATCTCTCGAACTGAACAACATTCTCCACACCTCCCAATCTCCCGCCTTTCTCCCTTCCGATTACACACCCCTCGGCTTCGGAGTCGTCGATACCGGTTTCAGCTTAGACCACTCGGTTCCTCCTCTGTTTCTGTCACAAGCCGTGGAGAAGCCGCCGCATCTTCCCCCACTCCTAATCAACCAGAGCCAGAACCCGGCCATCTTCTACGGCCACCATGTTCCGACGACGCCTCCTCCGGCCAAGCGGCTGAACCAAGGCCCCATGGTTGGCTACCCAGATCCAAGCAAACAGGGGATGATAACGGAGCAGCTGCTGAAGGCGGCGGAGGTGATAGAGAGCGGCGGCGACACGTGTCTGGCTCAGGCGATATTGGCGCGGCTCAATCAACAGCTCTCTTCTCCCGTGGGCAAGCCCTTGGAAAGAGCGGCTTTTTACTTCAAAGAGGCTCTCCACAAGTGTCTCCTCCTCAACGCCTCCCAAACCCTAAACCCTTACTCCCTCATCTTCAAGATCGCCGCCTACAAATCCTTCTCCGAGATCTCTCCCGTTCTCCAGTTCGCCAATTTCACCTCCAACCAAGCCCTCCTCGAGTCCTTCCAAGGCTTCCACCGCCTCCACATCATCGATTTCGACATCGGCTACGGTGGCCAATGGGCCTCCCTCATGCAGGAGCTCGTCCTCCGCGACAGCCACGCCGCTCCCCTTTCCCTCAAACTCACCGTTTTCGCTTCTCCGGCCTCCCACGACCAGCTCGAACTCGCCTTCACTCAGGACAACCTCAAGCACTTCGCCTCCGAGATCAACATCTCCCTCGATATCCAAGTTCTGAGCTTGGACCTCCTCGGCTCTATCTCCTGTCCCTGCTCGTCGGAGAAAGAGGCCGTCGCCGTTAATCTCTCCGCCGCCTCCTTCTCGAACATGCCTTCCTACCTCCCCTTGGTCCTCCGTTTCGTGAAGCATCTCTCTCCGACGATCATCGTCTGCTCCGACAGGGGATGCGAGAGGACGGATCTGCCCTTCCCGCAACAGCTCCTCCACTCGCTGCACTCACACGCCGCTCTCCTCGAATCCCTCGACGCCGTCAACGCCAACCTCGACGCGATGCACAAGATCGAGAGGTTTCTCATACAGCCGGAGATAGAGAAGATGGTGGTGGATCGTAGCCGTCCGATGGAGAGGCCGATGATGACGTGGCAAGCGATGTTCCTGCAGATGGGGTTCTCGCCGGTCACTCACAGTAACTTCACCGAGTCTCAGGCCGAGTGTTTGGTTCAACGGACGCCGGTGAGAGGCTTTCACGTCGAGAAGAAACAGAACTCTCTTCTTCTCTGTTGGCAAAGGAGACAACTCGTCGGAGTTTCCGCCTGGAGATGTCGCTCCTGACTCCGCCGGCGAATTCACCCAACTTGCCTCTTCTTCTTCTTTTTATTATTTAAAAATTCTTAAATTTAAATTTATCATCTAATGACATATTTTTATAATCTTTTCTTTTGCGATGGATTATCAATTTAGCAATTTTAATACGTTCACAAAGTATATGAGTAACTAAATGTCTGATTATTAAACACATATAGCAAATCCAATATTATTGTGATGGACTGCTTGGTTAGCTCGATTAGTTTTTTTTATTTTATTTTTGTGTGGTGACAGAGCTAGTAATTAAAAATAAATGGGTGATGATTTTGATGCGAGGCAGAAAGCTACTGCTCATTATTGTGATTATATAATGCTTAGAGTTTGGGTCTCATTTATTTAATCTATAAACATATGTCTCCATGATGTCACATGGGTCTTTCTTATTATATGGTCCACAATACATTTTTGATTTTTGTGTGCGCCGTTTCTAGCTCTCCCCTTTTTTTATCCGACGAAACAAAGGTTTGCTTTTTCTTTTAAATGGTCCATCCATACGCATTACATAATGCGGCCTTTTCTTTACACATTAATTGCACTTCTCTAAATACTATAATTGGATAATGAGTAGTATATCAAAACAAACGAAACTCAAAGGAATACTCGGCAAATAGGATTGATAAATTTGAGCTTGCTGGTTTGACAAATTTGAGAGGGAACATACAAAGTTCTAAAATTTTCTTAATTATTGACTGTTTGTATTTGAGGGTAATTTTAACCGTAAAACTCTAATCAAATGCAAACTATTTATCAGCTTTGCTGAATATAGTGGAATACACGTGGAGGTTGAAAATTTCCTAATATCATAATATATATAGACGGGGTGTATTATGGGATTCGAACGTAACGAGTGAAACATCATTAATGATAGATAAATTTCGTAATGACTTTCCCCTAATTCAAATATTGGCGAGACCTCGTCTGGACCAGTCAAACATTTTACTTACTGCCCAATAATATCAAAAATCGTTCTCAAAAAAAAAAAAATAATAATATCAAAAATCTACGAAATGTGATGATGACCACCTGACCTAGTCTTAGTGGAGCCGAGCGCGCGTGACCATGGCCTCGTTGTGAATTCTTCCACATTGGCAAGTTATGGATCTATTATACACAATCAGACCGTTAATAAAAAAATATATATAGAAATACTATTGTGTTCCCTTGAGATATTTGCATATATATGTATTTTTCATTCGCATATATATATATATACATGTTAAACGTGGAGGATTCTCAAAAATGCCACAAATAAGGAATCCATTTTCAAAAATGCCACAACCAGAAGTTTATTTTCAAATTTGCCACTCATTAATTCATAAATGACTAAATTATCATTCTTTAATATTTCACAATTCTACATCCAAAATTTCATCTAGGGTTTTAAATCTTATTTTCCCACCAAAATTATATTTTACCACCAAAAAGTAAATTATATTTTTTTTCCAAAATCGCAAAATCTTTTTTTTCAGCTAAAAAGAGCAAAATCGCGTTTTCTGTCAAAACTGTAAAACCGTATTTTTCCTCCGAAACCGTCAAACTATATTTTTTCGCCAAAACCGCAAAATCATTTTTTTCCGCAAAAACCGCAAAATCACGTTTTTCGCAAAAACCGCAAAATCACGTTTTCCCACCAAAACCGCAAAATCACGTTTCCCGCCAAAACCGCAAAATCACGTTTTCCCGCCAAAACCGCAAAATCACATTTTTCCGCCAAAACTGTAAAATCACGTTTTTCCCCAAAACCGCAAAATCACGTTTTCCCGCCAAAACCGCAAAATAAC
>OVAY01002884.1:0-14502 GCA_900406395.1 Kernera saxatilis | reverse complement strand
TTTTTTTCTCATCCAAATTAACATGGATCAGACACGTGGTACATAAGAGTCAGTTTTTGTGTTTCTTAATTAAGAACCGACTCTACTTTTTAATATTTTTTTGATTATATAAATTCTAAGAAATGCTCTAAAAATTCTTACAATTTTTAATTGATGATGTTTTTTATATAACAACTTTAAATCTAATTCAGCAGAAAGCAGTCAACTTCGAAACATATCTCATCCACACCTTGTCCACATAAGTACTTTGTGGTAATATTAAATAGCATGTGATATGTATAATGAATGTGAACCTTTAATCAACACAAGTTGGTGCATTGTAATTGTATATTATTCATTTATTTGTCTCCATATAACATAAGGAATAAGACAATTTCTATTCTAAGTATTTTTTGTTTCTCAACCATTTCTAATCTATTTAAGTATTTATTATGAAAGAATGTCAAACTCGTGGTTTAGAAAGAAAAAAAAAAGAATGTCAAAGTCATGTAGCCAAATATTTATTTATTAATTTTTCCTTTTGAGATATTACTATTAGGAAGCGTATGAGCTAGGTATATACCCCACCGTCCAATATTTCTATATATATGTGCAAAGAACATTCACACCAACACAGAACAAGCAAGAGATTCATCTTCCAATATTTTAAAAACAAAACTTTGTGTCTTGGGAAAAAAGTAGAGAGAGAGAGATGGAGATAGAACCAAAGTTCAAGAGAATATGTGTGTTTTGTGGAAGTAGTGCTGGTAATAAAACCGGTTACAGAGATGCTGCTATCGAACTTGGAGCCGAACTGGTAACAAAAAAAAAACATAATTTCTTTCTTCTCCTTTTTCCTTTTTCTTTTCTTTACTATTTTGTTCTTTAACACTTGTTTTAGAATTTCGTTTTTGAAGAACATTAAGACTTTGAATCTGGAGACTGATCAACTGTCTTTCTTTTTGTCAGTTTATGAGCAAACGAAAAAATCTCTGTTTTTCGTCTTCCGGTTAGAAAAATACATTAAAACCTTTAAGAGTTACAATTTTTTGGGAAGAATCATGTCCTAGACCTACTTCTCCATTGATTTACGACTTAGATTTTGTTTTCTTCTTACTGGTATAATTAGATTTAAAAACGGTAGAAAACCAAAACCACCTATATCAAAAGAGTCTAAAACAAAAAATGTAGAGATAACTTATACAATATCTTAATATCTTCGCATTCACTCAAAATGTTAGCAATAGCAGAAAAAAAGACTAATGAATCTATACTAATTTCCGGTCCGAACTATTTATGAGCTGTGAGATTGCTATCAAAAATAAAGGGTTACTATCTTTTTATTTATACGTCTTGTAAGTAATTTTTTGTGATAAAGATCTTGTAAGTACTTAAATATCAAATGGCTTTTTTTCGTTAGTAGTTGAATATCAAATATTGCACCTCAAATAATTTAATTTTTTCCCGTTGACCAAATAAAAGTTGGGTTTACAAGTTGCTTGGAAACGGGTTTAATCAATTGACTTGTCGTTAGTAAAGCATTTTAGCCATTTAGAGTTAGTGGAGTCAACTATTCATACCTATATATAATTACCCATTATTTTTATTTTTTTTTTATGGTAAACAATTGCCCATTATCTTCTTTAGATGATTATCTTCAATTTGTAATTACTGTGGTCAGTGGTAGAAAGATAGTTCCAAAGCTTAAAAAAAGGATGAAATTCAAAATTATTTTTAGTTGAATTGTGATGGGAAAGCTCAATACTTTTTTTTTTACCATCTTTTTTTTTTCCATGTACTTTCGTAAGTACTTTTACCAGAAAATGTGATTATGGAGTTTCCACCTTTATAGTTTTTCGACAATATCTTTATCCACTATTACATGTATTGTTTTTTTTTTTTTCTCTTTTGTCGACAATTGTATTTTTTCTACTAATTAACTATGACAACGACTACTAAATAAATACTAAAAATCAAATGTTTTTTTGTAGGTATCAAGAAATATCGATCTTGTCTATGGTGGAGGGAGCATAGGTTTAATGGGTTTGATTTCTCAAGCTGTTTACAATGGAGGTCGCCATGTCATCGGGTTAGTTTTTCTTTTACATTTTTTTTAAAATTTCAATTTTCATTAGTCATTAAAATTAAAAAGAAACAATTAGTAAAATGGATAATTTGAGCATACGTGTAGTATTTGTGACGTTTACTTTTTTTAACCATTTTTTTGTCTTGTTACTGTCTTCAGGGTTATCCCCAAAACACTAATGCCAAAAGAGGTACGTCCGAAATATAACTCCAGAATACTATTTATTATCTATTGTTTTTTTCTTACCACTTTCATAAAACAAATAAAGAGTTTGAAGAAATTGGTGGTAGATAACTTAACAATAACATCAACCTCATAAATGTTATCTTTAAACACGTATTTCATATTTGTCTTATATTAGAGAGGGTTTCCATTGAGACAAAATAGCCCCAATTTATTGGACGGTGATATTTTCATGTTTCCTTTATCTTTTTTTTTTTGTTTTGTTATAAACATTTATCGAAAATGTACATAGAAATTTGAGCTAATTAAAAGAATAGTCACCAATCATGTTGCCCAAAAATATGATTAGCTTTCTACGAAAGGGGTCAAAGTGATAAATGTAAGGGAAACACCTCGAGAGACTAAATCATCATTACATCTATCCTTTCTCATAACATTATGGGCTAAAATATGATTGCACAAGATAAAATATGAATCACATTTATTAGATTCACACATTTTATTACTACAATTTCTGGAGGAAGAAAGACCATAAAACAAGTTGTGTGCGAGTGTGTAAGAGTTTTGTCATTTTGTTTTGGAATATACAGAAGACACAAGTCAAGTGGTGTGTGAGTGGTAATAATAATAATAATGTAAAAATTGTAAATGTGAATAAAGATAACAGGAGAGACAGTGGGAGAAGTGAAGGCAGTAGCAGACATGCACCAAAGGAAAGCTGAGATGGCTAAGCACTCTGATGCTTTTATCGCTTTACCTGGTTGGTTCCTTTCTTTTTCTTATCCACATTTTTAATATCATACAAAAAACTCGTATTATATATGGTGTCACTAATCGGATCCTATGTAATTTTGATTAGTAAATGGGGATTAATGTTGGAAATTATGTAGGTGGATATGGGACACTTGAAGAGCTTCTTGAAGTAATCACTTGGGCACAGCTTGGAATCCATGATAAACCAGTAATCATTATGCCTCCAATTCTATTTACATATATAATTAAGAATTAATGAATTTAGCTTATGAGTTTTAAAATGAATTTGAAGGTGGGACTATTGAATGTGGAAGGATACTACAATTCATTGTTATCATTCATAGACAAAGCAGTGGAAGAAGGTTTCATTTCACCAACTGCTCGTCATATCATTGTCTCTGCTCCTTCTGCTAAAGACCTTGTCAAGAAACTTGAGGTTCCTTTTTTTTTATTTTTTATTTATTTAACTTTATGTTTTATTTTAATACTTTTTTAAAAAATTTTGGGGTTTTTAAAATCTAGGAATATGTGCCAAGGCATGAGAAGGTGGCATCAAAGAAAAGCTGGGAGATGGAGCAAAAAGGGTTTAGTCCAACTTGTGAAATCTCAAGATGAAAAAAGGACTAATTTGATTTCTTTAATTCGGATAAGCTCAATTGCATCTTTCTCCAAATTGGGTTCCTTTTTATTGATTTGTAAACTTAATCCAAGCAAATGGAAAAAACAAATTGACTTTCTTTCTTTTTTTGTGTAGTTGATTCTGTTGTTTAATGTCTTTTTTTTTTAGGTTTTTTATTCGATTAAAGAAAAGACAGAAAATGTATGTTGTTTTTGTTTTTGTTTGTAATTTGTAATATTTTCTCCCACGAACAATTTCAATCCTCGGAGTTTATTTGTTTGTTGAAGAGTTTAAATTAAATTTTTCTTCTATGGATTTCTTTTTTTTTTTTTATCGTGAACTAGTGATTATAGTAAATTAAAATTTGATAGATAATGAATAGTTTTTGTTTTAAAATTTTAAACGAAAGAAACTATTGCTTCATCCAATCAAGTTTTATAGTTTTTACTATTTAATAAAATAGAAAAACTTTGTGAATCAATTCATAGTATAATAATCTAAAACTAAAATTTTATATTTATATGATTTTTGTCTTTAAAATTTTACAGTGAAAATAAAATACACTCAAACTATAAATAAGTAACAGAGAATAGGAAAAGAAAAACTATTTTCATTCAACATATAGTAAGCCCTTTTAACAAAAAAAACATATAGTAAGCCCAATCATGGATATGCATGGATCATCTATGGGCCTATGGCCTCACTCTCAAGCTTGGCCCATCTAAGGTTTGCTACAAAACAAAACGTTTGAATCCTTATATTATCTCAGAGCATAATCAATCGAGAATTGTAAGAGTTTTTAGAGCATTTTTTAGAATTTATATAATCAAAAAATGTTAAAAAGAGTAGAGTCGGTTCTTAATTAAGAAACACAAGAACCGACTCTTATGTGTCACGTGTCTGATCCATGTTAATTTGGATGAGGAAAAAAAAAAAACAAAACACTTTTTTCTTCTATTTCGATAAAAATCGATTGTTTTTTTTTTTTTTAAGAACCCCTAATAGAGTTCTCCTTTGGAACACCTAAATCTAAAGTTTTTATGAAAAATTCTTAACTCTAAATTTATAATTAAAAAATAACTAAAATTTTTTTTTAAAAATTTCAATTGATCATACTCACATAAGTATTGTAGTTCTCAAGGTTTTAGCAAACGAAATAAAGAAATTCATAACGGTTGAATTTATTATTCCCAACAATTGTTCGATTAATTTTTATTCTATCTATATCATTCATTTTATTCAACTCATTATTTGCTTTCCAATTGTATAGTATTTTTTATTGTTTACCAGGACATTAATTAAGTTTGACTAATGTTTCTTGATTAGGTAATTAAGTATTACGAACATTAATTACCGAAAAAAAAAAGATTTTAAAATTCAAATCTTGTTGGCTCGAAAGAATGTATTAAATGAGTTGTATAAAAAAAAAAAGTAAAGAACTTAATAATAGAGGTCTCCTTTTAATTATATTTTATTAAACAAAATTGGGCCTCGCCAGTCGCCACCGAATCTCGCCTCTCATCTCTCTCACTCTCTCACTCTCTCACTCTCTCTCACTCTCATCTCACTGTGCTCTCGGAGATCAGAGAAATCTCCTCTGAGCCCTAATCTTATCAGTTGTTTTTTCACCGGATTTTTGTCAGATCTTCGAGATCTAATCCTGTAAGTAATCGCACTTTTTTCATTTCAATTCTCGATTTTCAGAACTTCTTTTTAACGATTAATCTGCGATTCATCTCTTCCGTGCTGAATTGTTTAGCTAGTTTAAATCAGCTTTTGGATCACATGAATCGATTTATGACTGTGACATGTTTCTTTCTCCAAATTGGTTATGCTTAATTCTTACATTTTCCTGTAAAAATTATTTTGATTTTTAAACTGGTGAAATTATTGCAATTGAATATGAGATTCCACATTAAATTTCGTTGAAAAATGTTCAAAATTTCCTAAATATGAGTACTTTTCAGTGTGGTTTCATTGAGTAAGCACGAAGCTTCTCTCAAGGACTTGAAGAAATTTGTGCGCTTCAAAGCTGAGGAAAGGATCGAAATTAGTCTTTGGTGACTCCGTTTTGTTGAGTAGAGTTTGGAGATATTTCAAACCAAATGGGAACAATGCACCGCAGGTATATTTTCTTGGCTGTTTTGATTGTGTAATACAGAACGAGTTTCTGAGTTTGCTTTCAGTTTGAAGATTACTTAGTGGTTAGCTTTGCAGTGGTGCTTCTCGAAGAACGAACGAAAATGCAAAGGTTATTATCACAACGATCGTGGGAATAGTGTTTGGTGCCTTTATTGGTATCACATTACCCTCAGTTTCTTTTAAGGTATGAGGTTTGTGTTTCACAGGTAGATTTTCTTTTCTTAAATGTTCCCTGTTCACTTTCACCTGTTGATTTTTTGTATTTTTCGTATATTTCTGCAGATTAACTTACCCTCGCGCCTTGTATCATCTCTTGATGTAGCCATATCAGATGGGGAATTGTTACCTGGTGACAAATCGCCTGAAGATTTCGGTTCAAGAAAATTCCCTGAGGTATTATTATAACCTCCTGATGTGTAGTTTTAAGGCCATTTCAAACATATGAGGTTGAAGATAAATAGATTCAGTTTCATGAATGCAGCAAATTTTTCTTTGATCTTTCTTTCCTCAAGAACGAAATTGGTTGGTTGCGTTAGCTTTTCATTTATATGTACTAGAATAGTGCTTCATTTCGGATGAAGTGTATCCGTTTCTGTCTGTGTGATTGCAGATATATGTTCCAACCAACCCGCGTGGCGCAGAACTACTACCTCCTGGGATTGTTGTGGCGAAAACTGATTTTTACTTGCGCAGATTATGGGGAGAACCTAATGAAGTATGGGCCTCTATATAGTTTACCTGTGACATCAAATATGCCTTACATTATAATGATGATTGGAATTTTTAATAGAAAAACAAATAACCTTTTGCAGGATTTGAAGAAGAAGCCAAAATATCTGGTCACATTTACAGTTGGGTTTGAGCAGAGGAACCATATTAATTCAGTTGTTAAGAAGGTTCTGCAATATCTGCATGCTTTATCCAGTATTTTGTATATTTTCATTGCTGGATACACTCAGATTTTTCTTTCTTTCTTGTCATCTCTCCAGTTTTCTGAAGATTTCCAAATTTTGCTCTTCCATTATGATGGCCGGACAACTGAGTGGGACCAATTTGAGTGGTCAAAGAGCGCGATTCATATTAGTATAAGAAAGCAAACAAAATGGTGAGTCATCTGGTAGTTTAAACATGAGCGCTCATCATCAAAAACATTCTGGAAAATCATGTGGAGTATGTTTTACCAAAATTCTCGACTGGTTTTGGCAGGTGGTACGCAAAGAGATTTCTGCATCCTGATGTCGTGTCAGCTTACGAGTACATATTTATATGGGATGAAGATCTTGGAGTGGAGCACTTCAATGCGGATAAGTAAGTTACTTGTCTGGAGTAGCAGAACAATGTCATCTTTACATTTTGTGATGGAATTCTATTGAAACTTCAGGTACATTGAGTTAGTTAAGAAGCATGGTTTGGAGATTTCTCAACCAGGCCTAGAGCCCAACAATGGACTTACATGGGAAATGACAAAGAGGCGAGGTGACCGAGAGGTTCACAAGTAAGATCTCTCTCTCTAACTAACCATACTCTGCCCTTTTGGCTTTTGTTCTGAATAAAGAATGTGTGTTTTTTACTGGTGAACAGAGATACTCAAGAAAAACCAGGATGGTGTAGTGACCCACACTTACCTCCTTGCGCTGCGTAAATCTCTCTTTCTTCTCTCTTTAGCCCCACTCAAGTGTGTTTAGTTGTTATTAGAACTTAGTTTTTTTTCCCTCCCACAGGTTTGTTGAAATAATGGCGCCTGTATTTTCTCGAGAAGCATGGCGATGTGTGTGGCATATGATTCAGGTTTGTGTTTATCTCAGACTCTTTTTTTATCTGTAATATTTGTGATCGGTTGATACGGGGAACTAGTCAAGGCCTTCAAACTATTTGTGGAGGATTTGAAATAAAGCTATGAACTTCTTTCATGTGATTGATTCGCTTTGTTTAACCTCTAATGCAGAACGATCTGGTTCATGGATGGGGTCTCGACTTTGCTCTCAGAAGATGCGTTGAGGTAAAAGCTGCTTTCTTTAGCTAGGGTTCTTATAACTTATACCGTATTCGTCGGATTAATAATGAAAATCTGTGTTTGTTTTTCGCAGCCTGCTCATGAGAAGATTGGTGTTGTAGATTCGCAATGGATCATTCATAAAGTGATACCGTCGCTTGGAAGTCAAGGTAAGTCAGAGAATGGGAAAGCTCCATGGCAAGGAGTGAGAGACAGATGCAAAAAGGAATGGGCCATGTTTCAGAACCGATTAGCTGAAGCTGATAAAGAGTACCTTGGGAGGATGGTCAAAAATGATAATAACTAAATAGATTTTTATGTTAATTATATCAAAAAAAAAAAAAACTTCCTTTGTATATCATAAATTTTACCCAAATTAGGTTTATAATAGGGCATGTGAAACCCTTTTTAATTGATATTGTGTGAGATTTATAGTTTTGGTTGTGCTTAATCTTATGTTCTATTTGATTTCTTGATTTTGGTGATCAATGAAAGAATAAAAAGTAAAAAAAAAACTGGATTATATTTTTAATTGTGGATTTGGAAAATGTCCAAACTAAAATTGAAACTAAACTGACGTCTTGATTAAACATTTCAACTAGATTTAAGAGTAGTTGTGTTTCGTAATCTTGTGTCATAAATTTCTTTCTTTTGATTTTGAAAGACCAATAAAAGTAGGTTAATAGGTAACGTAAATGGTAGAGAAATTAAGGAGAGAAGAAGGGTCTTATTAGTTTGGAGTGAGTGTGAAGCTTTTTAACACCAAATCCAATATTCCATCATATTTATATTGTCTATATTTTTACAATATTTTCTCAAAAAGAAAGTCTGAAAAATTCAGTTTCACCTTCCTTTTTTGCTTTTAATTCAAGTCAATTGTTTGTCCATAAGCAAACCTTAATGTCACCCTTTATTTTATTATTTTCTCTCTGTTGGCTGTTTCATTTCAGTGTTTTTTAATGGTTAGAACTTAAAAGTTTGCTTTCATATCATTAGTAGAAGCCTCTTATGAGGAAAACCATATATTAAGCAACATCATAATAGTTTTTTCTCATGTATCTTGTGTGTAAATATATAATGACATAATTAAGAAAATATGAAATTAGGAACAACAAAAGACACTGACCTACTAGAGGTTTGATGTTAGGCACCAACCATTTTTAGACTAACAAAGAATAAAAACCTCATATATCTCTTTTGCATTTCATTCCTCATCACATTTACAATCCTTCTCTCTCTCTCTCTCTCTCTCTCTCTCTCATCAAAATATACATTTCTCTTTCTCTCTCTTCGTTTGATAGATTTGAAGGCTTGAGAGGAGAGAGAGAAAGATATGGGAGAGATGAAGAGTATGCAAATGGGTGTGATTGGAGCATTGTTTCTATCAGTTGCATCTTCTGTCTCCATAGTCATTTGCAACAAAGCTTTGATGACCAATCTTGGCTTCCCTTTTGGTATTATTACTTTACTCTTTTTTGTTACCTTTTTCTATAGATGATTAATTGAATCATTCAATCAAAGTGACAACATATGTTGTAAATTAATATCTTTATCAAAAACCGATTTTTCGTATGATAATTGATCGGTTTTCGCTATGATTATTTTGCAGCAACGACACTAACAAGTTGGCATTTGATGGTAACATATTGCACACTTCATGTGGCATATAAACTAAATTTCTTTGAGAATAAACCAATAGACACAAAGACTGTTGTTCTCTTTGGCCTCCTCAATGGCATCTCCATTGGTCTTCTCAATCTCAGCCTCGGCTTCAATTCCATCGGCTTCTATCAAGTATATATATGTTCGATTTATTTTTGATCCTCATCATGTAACATTTATATGATTGTGACCAATTTTGATGTTTGTCCTTAAATAATGGCAGATGACCAAACTTGCAATCATACCATTCACTGTTCTATTGGAAACTATCTTCCTCAACAAGAAGTTTAGGTGAGCCTTTGCTTATTTTTTAGATAAATTTCTATTTTATAATTATTTTTACATATCCCTCAAATTAAGTAGTGACATGTTTGATTTTGCAGTCGGAAGATAAAATTCTCATTATTTCTGCTGCTGGTTGGGGTTGGAATAGCATCAATCACAGATCTTCAGCTCAACTTTGTTGGTTCTGTTCTCTCTCTCCTTGCCATCGCCACAACTTGCGTCGGCCAAATTGTATGCTTTTAAAATTCATTTCTTTCATTTAAATCAAAATATAATTATTAATCCGTAATATAACTAATATGAGTAAGCAAATGTTGTGGTGAAGCTAACAAACACAATCCAGAAGAGACTGAACGTGACATCAACACAACTCCTATACCAATCAGCCCCGTTCCAAGCCGCTATACTCTTTGTCTCGGGTCCCTTTGTCGACAAATACCTCACACGCCTCAATGTCTTCTCCTTCCATTACTCTCCTATCGTCGTGGTATATTTACATCGATATATTCATTTCGTTAATTTCATTGTCAATTGGTTTTAAGTTGATAGTAAATTTGATTATTGTGATGGAAATGTATGGCCCATTTTCAGCCAGGTCCGTTTAAGCATAGTTTGTTTTGAGCCATGTCGTAAATATAACATTCTAGCTAGATATGAAGAAGTTTGTGAAACTTGACAATGGTGAATCTTGTTGTGATATACATGCAGGGTTTCATAACGCTCTCGTGTTTGATAGCGGTTTCGGTTAACTTCAGCACGTTTTTAGTGATCGGAAAGACATCTCCGGTGACTTACCAAGTCTTGGGGCATCTCAAAACGTGTTTGGTGCTCGCATTTGGTTACACTCTCCTCCATGATCCTTTCACGCCTCGTAACATCGCAGGAATCCTCATCGCTGTCCTCGGCATGCTTCTCTACTCCTACTTCTGCTCCGTTGCGTCTAAATCCAAACAAGGCTCCTCCGATTCCGCTTTTCTTGTAAGTAACCACACCAACAAAATGTAAAGATAGATAAATAAAGAGTCTTGAAAGTTTCTATATATACTTATTAATTGGTTTGGTTTTGTTCCTTTTTAACAGGGAAAAGACAGAGATACGACGCCGCTTTTGAGCCAAGAAAAAGAGAACCATGAAGCCAAGAAATTAGACAAGCATTCTCCAGTATGATTACAACATAAAATAAAATAAAACTACAATTACTCTTTCTTTCTGTTTCGCTTCTATAATTCTGTTTTTTTTTCCAATTCATTGATAAAGTTTTTGTAATTGAGAAGAAAAAAAAAAACTCAAACAGCCACAGGGCCTTTTTCTCTTGCTTTTTTTGTTTATATATATATATATATATATATATATATATATATATATATTTACAGTTATATTCTTCATTTCTCTTCTTTTTGAATATTAAAAAGATAAAGTTGTTTAGATGGTTATTTTCTAATTAAAAAAAAAATTAATTGGTCAATCAAAATAGTGTCATACTTAAAATTCATTAGAAAACTTAGTGAAAAAACTCCTCGATGTATTAGTCAAATTTTGGTCTAGAAGCTCTTAGATATATATAAAAAATTATCACAAAAATTTATATAAAGAAATCAACCGGGCCTTGCTACGTTTTTTTTATTTTTTTAAAATTGCCTTGCTACGTTGTTGTTTCATCTTCCATGAATAATATTATTAACATATGTATAACATTTTTTCTATTATGGACCCACAAAGAGAATTGGAAAAGAAACTTTCCTTAAAACACAAATGTCATATATTTTGTGTAAAACACAAATAAATACAATTTAGTTGGATTATTGGCTGTTGCAAATAAGTTGGCTATATTGATGAAGACCATTTCTCATGTATTAATTTTGTTTTTCTGTCATTCGTAGCTTTCAAGTCTCATCATCATCATCTTAAATATGGTGGGTCTACCTTTTATTCTTTCAGCCTTGTTACATTATGCTCTGCTTTCTTCAATCTACGACATCTTTTTCTTAACTAATCTGGTTTGGTCTGACCACACACCTCATTTATGATATGAAGATTTATGCTTTTAAGCGATGGAGGCCATGTTTGGCCTTGCAAAAACTATCATGAAAGCTGTAATTTTTGTAACAAGGAAACTTTAGGTAGGTACCTAAGTCTGTTTTACAGTTCCATTTGGTTCTTGGGTTGTTCAAAGCTACCTAACAGCATTGTTGTAATGAACATATGTGGGATTTTATGCTATTATTTGTTACTTATAACCTTATTGTTTAGAAAATGTATGTAGCGTTTGTTCACTTGGAATGATAACATCTGTCTTGGTGATTCTTGTTTCTTATGTGTACTTGTCCAACAAGGGAGTAATGTATCAGGCAATGATGGTCGTGTGCATTGCTCCCTGAATATCAATACAGAAACAGGGCGCTTATCGGCTAGAAGGCCAAATTTGCAGGTATATATTGAGAAGCTTTGTGATATTGTTCAAATCAACATTGCTTGAACTAATTTGACAATCAACTTTGAACTCATTATGTAGCAAAATTTCTCTATGTTATCTACCGATAAGCATATCGAAAAAATTTTAAAGTGAGACCGTTTGATTCGAAATTTTGTGTTGTGTTACAAATTAAGAGCTAGTCAAGAATTTCATTTGAAATGGTCAAGTTCAAGAAATAAGGAAATGGCAAGAATTGCGTAACAGAAGCAATGAAATACATAAACCCACTATACAATACATACAACACTCGATATACAAAATGTGAAAAAGATAGACAATGATGAAGCTTATTAAAAAAAACAAAAAAAAAATGAACAAAAACATTTTTCCACAAATTCATACATTTTCTTGGTCAACTCAGGTTTAACAAAAGTAACACAATTTCTCTTCAATGTTCGTTAACAATATTGATTTGAAATGTATTTGAATGTGCACAAACAGAATTTGAAAATATTCCTTCCCCAGCCTTTGAAATCAATATATCTTTTTTTTTGTCTTGTTTTTTTCTATTTTAATTTGTTCGAGATTTAATTTTTTTCTTCCTTTTTTAGTAGTTTTATCTAGTAACCAATGAATACGTCACACACTCATGATGGCATATTGCGTCTATGGTGTGACGAAGCTTATGTTCAAAACAAATAAGCAAACTAAAGATACGTTAATGGTATCTTAATTAAGAAGCTATTTATTATTTTTGTCTTCCTCAAATAAAATAGCTCTCTCTATTTCTCTCGTTCGAGTCTCCTTGGCTTTAACTCATTTTTTATGATGTCGTTGTTATTCTTGTGTTGTTAACCTACATACGTATTTTATGTTCTGATATCGTTGTTTAAATGATGCGCAATTGCTTTATCGTTCTCAAACATATTATTTTATCACTAAATCAGAAAATAATTATATGTTGATAGGTGAAATCGCTAGAAAATTAGGTAAATAATTATATGAAAGTATTTCTTAGAATAGGAAGTCATTTTTATATTTGTTAGAAAGAGAAGAAGATAATTAGTTAATTCCTACAACAATCCAAAAACTTTTTGACTATTTAGGTAAATTGTGTAGAAACGAACTTTTCGCTTTTGACTTCCGAGACACTAAGAGAATATTCCTACAACAATCCAAAAACTTTTTGACTATTTTTTACTACATGACAAGTGATATGAAAACGTGTACTCCACTGTCAGATTAAGATACAGATATAAGTATCGAGTCTCTACTGAGGCATCCATCCAATGTTGAAGGGAAAAGCAGAGCCTAAGCAGAAGAAAGGTAAAAAAAATTTCATTTGAAATCTGTGTGATTGATGTGAACATCAGAGATCAAAAATGTTTCCTACCAAAAAAAAAACTGAAACACCCTATGGGCCTTTTTCTCTTCCTTTTTTTTTTTGCTTTTTATCTTTGATATATCTACACAAGTTTTTATTAAGTACTTTTCTAGTAATAGCAGGAAACTTTTACAGATTTAGAAACAAATTTTGTTAAATGAAAACGAAACTCTAGAGTTGGTACTACCTTGCATAGAATCAGAAACGGGTACGTGGAAGTGGAAGCATTTGAAAGCGTGGAAGTGTTTTTTTTTTATAAAAATTATGAAGTAGATACATGTTGAATATATGAAACATCAAACATAAAATCATATTAAAAATAAGATTGTTTTACACAATACAAATCTAATACGATTATGAAATTTATAATTCAGTTACAGATAAAAAATCATAAGATTTATAATACTTGAAGTCAAAATTTGGACCAACATTTTCATTCTTATTTTCATCTATATTAATCTGAAATGGAAAAAATAAGCAGAAAAATAGCAAAAATCGAGCAAAAATTCATATGAAAAAATGACTTTACACTATTCGATTAGTCTTTGGAAGGTGAAAATATATAATTTGAATAATATATTATATTAACATAATCAAACGGATATGATGAATTTAGAGAAGAAGAAAACTAATGTACAATTACTTATTTATACTAGGTTTTGAATCCGCGCTACGCGCGGATATTTTCTATTGAAAATTGTTATTAAAAAATTATATTTATTGATATTAAAATTTATATATCGGTGATTGTAATAATATACATCTTTTATATAAAAAATTTCATAATAGTTTTATTCTCTAAATTTTAAAATTATCATTGAGGTGAATATTTCCATTAAATTATACACTTTAGAAACTCTATCTGTGTAAATTTAGAAAATAAATTGATTATCAATGTCAATATATAATTTATATATTATGATATATTTGTGTTTAATTCAATTTTTTGTTTATTTATTGGCTATCTTCTTAATTTGTAAGTTTAACATTTTTTATTTTATTT
>OVAY01002882.1:3064-14522 GCA_900406395.1 Kernera saxatilis | reverse complement strand
ACGCTTTAATCGTCCACTTTTTGAAAGTTCACGCTTTTTTTGACATTTTTCCCGTTCTTTAATTAATTTTCCCATCCGGAAATACCAATTTTGTTTCGTTTACTTCGGTTAATCAGACCAAGACGGTTGGGAGAAAAAACCGAACCGGTTAAAAAACCGGCGTCGTTTCGATTTACATTGAACGAAAAAAGGAGGTTCACTTGCCTTAGGTTTAAGTCATTTAAAAAGCTTCGGTCTCCGTTCTGACGACTGAAATCTTTCACCGGCGAAATTTTCTGAGCAAGAAGATGTTGCAGAGCAAGGTTTTCAATAAGAAAACCAGAGGAGGGAGAATCCAAAAGGTCTGTCCAATATCTGCTCTCTACTCTTCTCTCTTTCTCTTCTCTCTCTGCGCCTCTTCTTCCTTCCGAGTTTTTTTTAGTTTTGTTCGTTATTTGTGGCTACAGCAAGTGAGAGAGGTTTATCTACGAGATGACATATACTGTGGAGATTTTTCCTGCAAGTCTTGCGATACTTCAGCTGCTCGTTTGTCTTCCCCTAAGATTATTGTTGTGGATACAAACGTCGTTCTTCACCAAGTAATTTCCTTGATTACATTATAAAGCTTAAGTTTTGAGCTTGTTCCTGCTCAGATTTTGTTATTGTATTTTGGATATTATTAATTTTATCGTTTTCTTTTGGTAGATTGATTTGTTGGAGAATCAGGCCATAGACAATGTTGTTGTTCTGTCTGTGGTGCTGGACGAGGTTAAGAACAGGAATAGATCCGTTTACAATAGAATCAGAGCTCTCTGCAGCAATCCTGCGAGACAATTCTATGTTTTTTCCAATCATGTCCACAAGTAAGACGTTATTTAAAACTTTGAGCTTTTGAATTCCTCAGATTTTAGGAGGATAAAGATTTTGAAATTCAACGGTTAGGGATATGTTGTTCGGTGATATTGATTGTATGCTCTCATTATGATCACTGGCAAGCTGTAATCCCCTTCTTTACGTTGTTTTCTCACCTTTACTAAACTAAACTCTTCACAGGGATACTTATGTGCGTGCCATGGAGAGAGAGAGTCCCAATGACCACAACGATAGAGGTTTAATATATAAACACCTTCTTTGTTTGCTAACATCTTGTTACTTCCTTGATGATGTATCAATTCATAGTAAATATTGACAGCATTCAGTTTTCATCACCTGATATGCATCTGTTGTTTAACTTTTGAACTTATCTGGATTTCAGCTATTCGTGTTGCTACTCTATGGTACCAGAAGCATCTAGGGGGTACATCTCAGGTGTTGCTTGTAACTAATGATAGGGAGAATAAACGGAAGGCCACTGAAGAGGGAATATCTGCAGAGACAAGTATGTAAATCATCTTTTGCTTTTTCATAGAAGTTGTCTTACTTTCCAGCATTCCAGATATCAAAGCTCGGTTTTGCATGACGTAGAAGTTTATCAATGCATGTTTCTGTATCAGTTGAGGCTTATGTAAAATCACTTGGAAAACCTGACTTGTTGGATCTGCTTGCCCAACCAACCGCTGAAGACGTAACCATGGAAGATGCAGATGATTCCAGACCTTCGAAGAGG
Source organism: Kernera saxatilis (assembly GCA_900406395.1). Taxonomy (NCBI): domain Eukaryota; kingdom Viridiplantae; phylum Streptophyta; class Magnoliopsida; order Brassicales; family Brassicaceae; genus Kernera; species Kernera saxatilis. The sequence continues at coordinate 12,937 of OVAY01002882.1, read as the reverse complement.
AAACTTGTATACCTAGAGGTAATGAAGATAAATATACTTGTTTCACAGTCTCAGATTTGGTTAACTAGGTGCTGCCATTAAACAACTTTTGATGCCTATAATTATGTTGTTTTACCTGCCTGCAGCATAAGCCCATGTCTGAGATTACTGCTGGCTTACACCGTGGAATATATCATCAAGGAAAACTACGTGTCAATCGTTTCAATCCTTTTGAAGCTTATGTTGGAAGCGAGAGCATTGGCGAAGAGATAATTATCTATGGGCGCAGCAACATGAACAGGGCTTTCGATGGCGATATTGTTGCGGTAGAACTCTTGCCTCGCGATCAATGGCAAGAGGAGAAGGCATTATCTATAGCTGAAGAAGGTTTTTTCTAATATCTCCATATATTTTAAACTATTTATCTGCTTGCATGACGTGGTTCAAACTTATCTGTACATATCAAATTCAAATGCAGATGAGGAAGAGGATGATACTGTTCATTTGGCTCCCAACACTGCTGATGATGCTCCTAGAACCTCAAATTTAGCCCAAGAAACCTCTGGGGATAAAAATGCTATCCCTGCTCGTCCATCAGGCCGTGTAGTCGGTATTATCCGTAGAAATTGGCACTCGTGAGTTCATCTCTTGATTTTGTTCTTCTTGCTCGTTTTTTTCTTAATGACACATTGATGCATCATATGAGATCATGCTAACAGATATGCCGATATACAACTCGTTAGAGGTGCCTGTTTCTGGTGTCTACATATATGAATTGACAATTATCTTTAAATCTCGTGATTTCAGTGTCTTTTGTTTGTTCAGTTATGCTTTGCTTTTCCTTAATTTTTGCTTACTTTGAGAGTCTTTTCAAGCAGTGGTTTCTGGATAACGGTTTCTAATTTGCATGATATCATGCAGCTATTGTGGATCTCTTGAACCAATGTCACTACCTGCTGGTAGTGGTGGAACGGCGCATGCTTTATTTGTCTCTAAAGATCGCAGAATTCCCAAGATTCGCATTAATACTCGACAGTTGCAAAACCTTTTGGATATGAGGATAGTAGTAGCAGTTGATTCTTGGGACCGCCAATCTCGATATCCTTCTGGCCATTATGTACGACCAATCGGAAAAATAGGTGACAGGGAAACTGAAACAGAGGTAGGTGAATTATATTAAATTACTTGGTAGGAGGTGGGAGGGCAAGACTAGGACAAGTTTATTAGTTTCCTTTTTTTCAGGACAGTAATTGACATATAATTTTGGAAATAACATCACTACTCTTTCTTGTGGATGCTGCAGGTTGTCTTGATAGAGAATGACGTTGACTACTCGCCATTCTCTTCTCAAGTTCTGGCATGCTTGCCACCCTTACCCTGGTCTGTATCTTCTGAAGACATATCCAATCCTGTTAGGCAAGACTTACGACATTTGCTTGTCTTTAGTGTGGACCCTCCGGGTATGTACCTAAAGCTTTATTCATTTGATAGTATATATGATTTTAGCCAAGTTTAATGTCTTTCAGAGTCTGTAGTTAGTTGTGTACAATCAGATTAACTTGTTTGTGGTGCGAACAGGTTGCAAGGATATTGATGATGCATTGCACTGTACATCGCTTCCAAATGGGAACTTTGAACTTGGAGTCCGTATCCTAGTGTCCATAGAATCTCATTTAAATATGACTGAGCTTTCAATTTAGGCTCGACAAGAGTCAATGAGTTACAAATCACTTTGTGGTGTATATTTAAGCAAAGCATTGAAATGGCTCCTGTTACTGTTTTGCTTCCTATCGGTTTTATCATAATTGTCTAGTGCTAATTTTGAGGTGATCTGTTTTATGCCTTCTGGTATTCAGTCTCTTCCACAATTTTTGGCTAGTTGTTCCATTGAATTCTCTTCATATCTCGCGAGTGAATTTATGATGCTTATCCTTGACCATGTTTAATTAGACATTGCTGATGTAACAAATTTTGTTCACCCTGGTACTCCTTTGGATGATGAGGCATCAAAAAGAGGCACATCTGTCTACCTTGTTGAGCGCCGTATTGACATGCTTCCCAAGCCTTTAACTGAAGGTAAGATCTTCTTACAGGATACGTTCCCTTTATGTTGGGATTCCAATGCACTCAAGAAACATGGCTTTGCTTGCAGATATTTGCTCACTTAGAGCTGATGTGGAAAGGCTTGCATTCTCGGTGATTTGGGTATGATTTGTCCATTTTCAATCGTTTACTGTGAGGCTCAAAATTTGATGTTACACATATTAGCACATTGGTAAAAGGTTAGCCTAAGCATAATTTATATATTTAGGAAATGAGCCCTGAAGCTGAGATTATCTCAACGAGATTTACAAAGAGTATAATCAAGTCTTCTGCAGCATTGTCATATGTTGAAGCTCAGGCTCGGATGGATGACAGGTAAATTCTGTTTTACCATAGTGTTAGAGGGTCAGTGGTTTGTTTGCTTATTTTTGTTGTTACGATAAAATTATTTCGTTTCATGCTCTCTAGTGATTTGACAGAAGAAGAAATGCTAGCAAGGATTTATTAAACAATTATTGTAGTTTTTATTCAGAAAATGAACCTTTCTACTAATGCATTCACGAATTTTGTTTTCTATTATTTTGATTTGTAGAGTTGTCTCAGATTCCCTCTTTAACATTATGCCCAAGATTGATAAGTGTGATTACTTTTTGCAGCCGATTGACGGACTCCGTGACTACAGATCTGAGGAACATGAATACTTTGGCAAAGGTTGAAGACACCTCCTCTCACATGCTGTCATATGTTCCAGAAATCATAGAGAGAACACAATCTTTTTACCTAATTTTTGGCTTTTGAAACCTGTAGATAATGAGGAAAAGGCGTATCGATAGGGGAGCCTTAACTCTTGCTTCTGCTGAAGTTAAATTTCAGATTGATACCGAGACTCATGATCCTCTTGACATTGGTATGTTTGCTGAGCAAAATCTGCTCTTCTTGATGAATATGAACGATCTTTTCTTAGTCTTTATCACGCAAACACCCATGAAGTACAACAATCTCTATCCTTTTGTAAGATGTATTCATCTGTTTGTCATACGTCTCTGTGACTCTGTGTTTTGCACAGGTATGTATCAGATTCGGGAAGCAAACCAAATGGTTGAGGAATTCATGCTTGCTGCAAATGTTTCAGTTGCGGAACAAATCCTTAAACAATTCCCTTCTTGCTCACTATTAAGGTAAAGCTTGCGATATTTCGTGATGGTTTAATGGCTTGCTCTTACATCGGTGGTCTGCTTCTCAAAGATGGCAATCATTCTATCATTCTGTATATGTTGAAGTGTTTCTATGCATAAAACTGATTTCTTTCCGCGATGTGACCAAATTAGCTTTCAATTGTTGCCAAAGATGCCTATACTGCTATACTGGTTACATGAATTGTTACCATTGTGTTCCCGTGTAATTTAGCCTTAAGTGTTTAGATTAGATAATGTTGTGCTTATCTAGCATAATTCATATTATGTGATCCCAAGTAGCTATTGAGGACGTGTCTATCCTTTATGGGCATTTGTTGCATTTTTCTGTTCATTTTTATTTTCAATAGTAGTTCATCATATCTCTGGTTTGGTTCTTCATTTAGGCGTCATCCTACTCCAACAAGAGAAATGCTTGAACCGCTCTTGCGTACTGCTGCAGCTATTGGGCTTACCTTAGATGTCTCTTCATCTAAAGCTTTGGCTGATTCACTGGACCGAGCTGTGGTGAGTTTTTTTTGTCTGCACTGTCTTATTTCGCAGCCACAGTTTAGCCATTTTGAGTACCTCCTCGGTTCCATTTCTACAACTAGGGTTGTTCATTCTACTCATTATTAAAACCAGCTGTCACTTTTAAGTGGTCTTTGAATGCTATACGTCTTTTAATTAAGTAATTTGCTTCCTTGTTTCAAATAGCTTAATCTTAACCAAATCGTTATTCTTCAGGGTGAGGATCCATATTTCAATAAGCTGATCAGGATTTTGGCAACTAGGTGCATGACACAGGTAATGCTTCCGTGATAACTGAGTAGTTAAATTGCTTGTGATTTTCGCTGGATATCGCCATATCTAACATTTTGAATTTATTTCTAATTTTCTACTCAGGCTGTGTACTTCTGTAGTGGGGAACTCACTCCTCCAGAATATCTTCATTATGGGCTTGCAGCACCCCTATATACTCATTTTACATCCCCTATCCGGAGATATGCTGGTAAGTGAAAATTGCTCTGTCTTTCCTTTTCTTTTCACCTGTTAGATGCTATAACCTTGCTTCTTTCCCTGGTTCTAGATGTCTTTGTGCACAGGTTACTTGCCGCGTCATTAGGAATATACAAGCTTCCAACGGTTTTCCAAGACAGACCTCAACTTACTAGTGTTGCTGATAGTAAGAGTTCGCTTACCCCCGTTGGATTATTCAAGGGTTTATTATTTTCCAGCATTTTGAAGTAGACAAAATTTGTAAACGTATGAGTCTTTTGTCACTTCCTGATTTGGTTTGGAACTTACGGTCTTGCCCTGTCATATCTAGCTCAGCGATAAGGAGAAAATGTCTAAATTTCAACTGTTCGTCTTTTACTAATGCACCGGAGTCTTAGTATTCTAATTCATTTACTTGTTTCAGATTTGAACTATCGGCATAGGAATGCCCAGATGGCAAGTCGAGCTTCAGTAGAGCTGCACACTCTCATCTACTTCAGAAACCGGTATAGATAGTCTATTTTTCCTGAATCTTAAAAGGCATGGACTGGTGAAGACTAAGAGAAATTGTGTTTTATGTTGCAGACCCACAGATGCAGAGGCGAGAGTTGTGAAGATAAGATCCAATGGTTTTATAGTATTCGTCCCAAAGTACGTTCTCCATTCTTTACTTGTTTCACTACCATAATAATATTCATTAGCATCTGTATCAAGTGTAGCCTATTCTTCTTATCTTTTCCTCTTACTTCCCTAGCCATCCCATCTCATGTTTCACCTTTAACTATTTAATCCAAGACACGAAAACCGTATTGCAATTGGCAATTTAGGGGCAAAGTATACCCACCAAAGGATTGGCTATCTTTGTTTTTAATTACTATTAGCACATTCTGTTTTCTTACACTGGAAATCGTTATGGATTTATGCAGGTATGGAATAGAAGGCCCTGTTTATTTAACAGCAAAAGCTGAGAAAGGAGTTGGGGACTGGTACGTAGATGAGGAGAAGCAGAAGATTGTTAAGATGGATGGAAGTTTATCTTACAGTGTCTTGCAAACTGTGAGGATTCACATGGAGGTAGTAGAGCCTCAGCCTAACCGACCGAAACTCGAACTCACTCTCTTGTAAAACTCTTCAACCTTTTAAGTCTCACTTTCATTTATGTGGTAGGGACCGATTGTCAAGAGTTCATGTGGTATTTACATATGTTTTGTTTACTTTTATGCCTATTTATTTCCCTCTTTGTGTTCATTGTCAAAGTCAAAGACATTGTATCATCCTTTCATTATCTATTAATGGATACAAGTTTTGAGCTATGCATCACTTGTGATCCTGTGGTTTTTCTTGATAATCATATGCTTTTTCATTGAATTGATGTAACACTTGATACAATTTCTGCGTTTACAATGGGGATAAGGCGGAAAAATGAAGACTTGAGGAAAGGTAAAAATGCAACCAGAGATCAAATTAGAACAAAAAGAATGTTAAGATCCCTTGGGGGAGAGGACTTGCGCCTCTGTTTTCCTCATTGTCTCTGTAGTTGTAGAGAGATAGAATCTTGTTGTGCTCGCACAGGATTGCAGGTTTTCTAGACTAACAAGTGTAGGAAGATTGTGGACCAAACAGTGAGGGCCAAAATCGCGATCAAGTATGTCCAAAGCATGAGCACTGAGCACTCGTCTTGCCCGACATTGTAGAGCTGTGTCATGGTACCTGCAGAGTTTTCAATTGGTCATTCCTTGTTAATATTATTGTTGTCATTTTTTCTAGATTTGCATGAACGAACTGCAACTGATGATTTATGACTGACCGATATTCATGGCAGGCGGGAGGGTGAACTGAAGCATCAAAACATACTGAAACAAAGGATCTTGTGGAAGAAATCCGAAACTGTCTGCTGTTTTCACAATGCCTATACCGATAATCGGGAGGATTATGTACCGAACACAGACTATTCCAAGTACAACCACAGGTTTGACTGCTGAAGAACGTAAACCTGGTTGATTTGAACCAAAGCAAGTTTGTAAGTTTTCTTTTTGACTCAAGAGTGAAATCTGAGCTGTTGATTGAGGGATTTACCTTGTATAAGGTTACCCCCCAGAATAATCGTCATACAAGGAATGGTCCCATCTCTGCATAATTGGTTAAGTTAGTAACTTAAGATGTATGTATGCAAAAATGGTCAGGGAGGTTAGTAATGACAAGATTGTGGTAACTACCCAAGAAGTTTTGCAGTGCCTTGGACTATTCGTAAAGGAGCATCATCACCTATGATAAGATTTCTGAGCCATCCAACTGCACCGAAGACGAAACCAATAATCTGAAAGCATCAAACATGTCACATTTAAGTATTATCTACTTCATTCTTGGTATTATTCGTCAGTGCTAGTCGGTAGATTGAAACTTACTGCACCAAGTGTAGGTGGTGCACAAAGCTCCTCCAGTATCTCATGGAGGAAGTCTACACCTTTTCTCCAAAACCCTGTCTCTTCCTTTACCACTTCATTTTTATTGTCTTCAGGTGCACCGAGGAGATGGGTCTTGTGATCAGCCTCTAAGTCACCATTGGATAATTTAACTGCTGTTGTCTCAGATTCTTCTATGGCTCTAAATTTCATTGCGGACCCTTTTATAAGCCGAAACGTGTAAGTCCATATGTAGAAACCCCCTAGCTGCACAATTAGCATTATAAGATTCAATTTTACTTCTCTGTTTTACTCATCTCATACATAATCTCTTTCTTTTCTATTGAAACAGAAGAATGTTAACATCACATACCGCCATGGAGAAAGACGCATAAGAAAGGCCGACGGTTCTGCATACACTCCGGTTACCAAATGGGCTCTTGTCCTCGTCGCAGATTGCTGGGACCAGTATGATTGGTAGGTTCCCCATATTTCCTTTTCACCAAAATTGAGAACAAATACAGAACGTATTATCTAACACATATACGCATATGATGATGATGATAACGATGATGACTCATAGGAGGGTCCAAATAATTTGTCACATACCTGAAGAACATGTTGCAACGATAAGACCTTCAAGATAAGGAGGTGGTTTCAAAAGCTTAACAACCATCCACCCAAGAATCCCTCCGATCAAGAATGTAAGGCCCATATTCACCGGCATAAACCACCTTTTATTTCATTCAATATGAACCCAAAAAATACAAATTACAGTTGAACAAAGAACCAAACAAAAGTTTTAAGGAAATGATAATAATAATCATAAGAGAATTATTACCATGAGATGATGTCTTGAAGCGTGACCGTCTGTGCTAGATTTGCAAACATGAGAGCCGGAGCAAATAATACAAACACCACCTACAATATGGAGAATTCATTAAAACCAATCTTTGATTCTTTGATATGTTTTTTTCAGAGATCCAAGCATTGGAACAATCATTCACAGCCATTGATAAGGTAAAAATTGGTTTACCTTGTTCATGGAGTTGCGGGCTTCGACAGGGAAGAGTTTGCAGCGGTCAGTGGCTAAGAAAGCTCCCACAAGACTTATGATGAGAACTTGAATCACCGGCATAGAAGCCACCTCCAACAATGACCAAAATCCCATCTTTTATGCTATTTTTATGGACTGATGATGTGTGGCTTAGACTCGAATCTTGTTTCTTTTGATCTCTTCTTCTTCTTCTTCTTCTTCTGCAGTTATCTGCAAAGAAAATATAAGCCAGAGAAGAGAGCAAAAGGTACGAGGTAAAGCACAAATCTCCATTGAGCATATATATCTCTATATATACTATATAATATTTACTTTGTAGTAAATTTCTGGCAATAACAGAAGCAGTGATAATCATTCAATAATTCATATATGTGAGTCAGAGACATGCCAGAGTTTTGGAGTCTTTTGAGAGGCGCCGCATCATTGGAATGAAGGAGCTTTTTGTTTTCATGTTGGAAACTAATACTTTTCTTTGACTACGTTAAATACCCTATTATTAATGTATTTTACTCTTCTTTTTTTTTTTTGTACCCCACAAACAATATATATTTGTTACCAAAACATTATATTAAAACATTAATCTTTGTTTAAAGAAAAAAAAAAAGGAATTATGATATAAATTCTATAAAATTCTATAAAATATTGTACATTTCTGATATAAGTCATGACAAAAAATATATATTTATAGTTGTTAGTGATAAAAACTATATCAAAAATATTTCTTTAAACGTAAATCTAGATATGTGAAAACAGGAGAGGATGAATCTAGTTGCTAGTTGGAATAGTTGATTTGAGTTTAATTGGAATGAGTAAAAAAAAACCAATTGCGAGAAATAAATTAATCAAAATGAGAGCCAGATTTATCCAAGCCGGCTTTTTATATTCGGAATCTAAAATAAACAAAAATGTGACCTCAGTTCGTCGTTTAATACAAAGAACTTAGTCTATAGACATCTTAAATCAAGTTTATAAAGGCTGGTTGTGATAATAATGGATACATTTATAACATGTTGAAGCTGTTTGACTCTCTCGAAGCTGCTACGTAAAATGCAAAACATGTTTTAGTAGTTTTTAAAGTACTATGGTTGAAAAGTTATTCACAATTTGTTAAAAGTTATTAGACGGAATCTAATGGTGGGCCCCAAATATCTGAAAATTCAGGGGATAATGAAATCCGCTGATTGGTTAACTAACTTCATACGCAACACGTATTTCATGAGATAATGATTTTGGTCAACTTGTTTTAAAATAAAGTTAGATAAGAACACGTTAATGTTTAGAAGCAAACAATTAATAGTTATCAAAAAAAAAAAAAGAAGCAAACAATTAAGAAAAAAAAAAAACATTAATGTGTAAATATATAGGGAGGAAAAAAAAACCTTCAAATACCCCAAAGAAAAAAGAATTACCAGATCAATTTCGATTTATAAAAGTTGCACAAAAGCTTTTGATATTAAGCTTTTGATATAACTTAATATTGTTAATCTAACTTTCGATGGTAACATCGTTTGTTTTTTACGGAAATCAAAATACTATCGTTGTTTTTTTTTTTAAACATGAAAGTTTCGGGTTCGGCTTGCACTTTGACGTACTGTTTTACAAGTAACAACGGTATACAGATTAATTAAAAGTACAAGCTTAAACGAAAAAAATCTAATTTTTTGCAGAATTGTTGATTTTAAAATATTCCTAAGTTTGAAACATATGTATGGGTGAATCCAAATTATGAGTTATGACTTTAGGATTTACAACCAAATCGAACTCCATAACAGAACATCTCATCTTATAATCAACACTAATAACTACGATCCAAAACAAAAAAAAACAAAACCCATAACCAATTCGAACTCAAAATCTCTAACCTACAACCTAGAGATTCTAAACCCAAACTTTAGCAAACCTGACAAGCATAAACTCCAAGTCTTGATCTTCTTCTCTAGTTCTAAACCTCCCATTCTTTCAAATTGACAACTCTCTAAATAAATCCAAGAAATTTAATTGAAGAAATTTTTTTTCTGAAAATCGTATGTTTAACTTGTACGTGTGTACGTGTGATCATTTCTAAATCGTAAAAGGACACCAATCAAAACAACAGTGTTTTGGTAGTCAAAATCAAAACGACAATCTTTAACTAGATCGACAGTTTTTCAACCGTTAACATAGATCGAGGTTGATCTAGTTCTTTCTTGGTATTTGGAGGGTTTTTTTTTTTTTTTTTTTT
>OVAY01002881.1:4207-14525 GCA_900406395.1 Kernera saxatilis | reverse complement strand
AGAATACAACATGGTCAAAAAACAATTTTATAAACAATCATCATGTTGAAAAAACAATAATTCATCAATAGATAGATCGACAACATCAAAATAATATTAAATAAGATAATGCGATGAAAAGAAAATGAAAATATATACTATAAATAACAAAAACAAACAGAAAAACAATAAATATTTTAAAATAATTTAAACTTCCGCATATCAAACTCTAGTTTTATAATATTTGCAAATGACAATACAGCTGACACATAAAAAGAAGGAAACAACTATGAAACTAAAATTTGAGAGCCTAAAAGAGGGTTGTCTTTTAAACGCACCAACATCAATCACCAATTACTCATTATAGGTATTAAATAATTCTTCAATTTCTTAATAAAAAAAGTTCATATATTTTAACGTTAACACTGTTAAATTATCTTATATATACGACATAGTTCTTTTACATATTAAACAGTAATTGTTAGGTGCCGTAATGGAGAATCCAAGGATGATTTTCTGCCCTGTTTCCTATTCAACTCCACTCAAGTCTGTATATATGTACCTATATCTATATGCATGAATTATGATACATTTGTCATTTATAACAGTGAAAACATTTATGACAGTCAAATTTTGCCAAATCAAGTCATATATAACCAACCAGTCTTTTGGTTTATATATAAGTCAACACTTGAATATAGTTACTGATATATTTGGAATTATCAGTAACAATATTCAAGTGATTATTTGGCTAATTACAGCTACATTAACTGCTACATGGTCAGAAATTAAGTAACCTAAGTTATTCAATAATTCGTGTTAATTCTTTTTTGTTAATGCACATATATCTCTGTAAATGCGTACGTACGTAAGCGTAAGTTGTATACTATACAGTATGTGCTGAATTATTTATTAATTAATTAAAAAGAATGCAGCAATATGGACACGTACATGGTCGGATCTATATGGCTTCGTCTGATCAGAGATACTCCGACAAACACTCGAATACACATATGTGTGTATATGCACAACTATATATGTTAATTAATTGTCATTTATTTTTCTTACATAATTAGTATTTTAATTGTTTAATAAATTAATATAAAGATATATTTTTCCCCGGTTCTATAGGACTAATGCTACTTGGATCTCTCCGGTTTGCAATGCAAAATGTAGCTGGAAACCATTAATGTGTTAACAATAATTAAAAAAAAAAAAAGTATGAAATGGTTCCTTTTCCAGTATAGACTATAGACTGTTAATCAATGATAATAAATAAATACCTAACAAAATGAAGAAGAGTTGTCTTACCAATTCAACGGGAGTGTACGTACAGCTTCGAAACTCTCTCTCGTCAGTTTGGTTTTGAAGATCACAGAATCAAATGATGTCACTCAAAATTCTCTTTCTCTGTTTGAGTTTGGCACATCTTTACCCATTCAAACCTCCAAATAAAATCATTTTTATTTCTACCCATTTTTATCTACACTGAAAAAAAGGTCCTTTTAACAAGAAAATCTAGAGTGAAGAAGTCATGTACCATTTTTTTTTTTTTTTGCTAAACTTCATGTACCATTGTTTTCATTTACAAAATTGTAAACAGTGAGTTATTTGGCCAATTATCTTTATTGTTGTTTGATTAAATTTTCTATTAATTAGAACTTGTACTTTTTGTCATTAAGCTACGATAATTTACTTTGACCAAATATTCAAAATTATAATACCATCAAAAACGTTGATATCATGTTTTTCAGAAGTCGAAACTCATATATAGCTCCTAATTATATTTTTAATGAGTTATATATAGGATATACGCCTATACCTCACGTAACATTTCTTAATAAAAATTAGCCATGGTTTGACCAAAAAAAAAAAAAAAAAAATTAGCCACTAAAATACTTAATTATCATAATTTATGTTGACGAAACATTCGTATTCTACATTGACTTTAAAAAGGCTACATACATAAATAGATAGGTTATTAGCCCACTCAAAGAAAGACCATAACTATACTATAAATCTAGAAGATGTAAACTTCAACAGTTCACATGATCTAATATACATATATACGGCACTAATATGGTGTTCACATGATTTTATGTTATTTGTCCTTTGCAATTTATACACACGTACGAACAAATTTAAATCTAGATTATAATACGATGGAAAAATTAATAGAATTATTATGCTATAAATATATTTAAATTATAAAACAAAATTATGAAATTTGGAAATTTTATTTAGATGCACTAATAGCACAAAACAAACACGGTAATGATATGACGGCCAGTTAAGTACCAAACAATATCTAACAGTCCATACATTTAAAACCTTTATATTTTTATTTGTAGAAAATGACATTGTATTTCTGTCTTTTTAAGCCGTGCTATTAAGAAGAAGGATGTTTTTTGTTAATCTCTTGTTTTTTTGTACATACATACGCTTACAGACAATAGAATAAAAGTGTGTTTCGAAAGAATAATTGAAAAACTAGTCGTCTCTGAAAAACAAGTCATATTGTATGTTCCAAACATTCTCTACAAACAGAAAAACGACAAATTCTATGGAATTATCCGCCTCTAATTGATATAAAAATTAAATCCAAAAATATGATAAAAAAAAAATATTTGATTATATAATCGTAATCTAGGGAGAAGAAAATTAGGAGATTCTAGAGATGGTGATGAAGATTATGTATGTAAGCACTTGCATCAGTGGATGGCAAGACGTATCATGGCCATGGACTTGTATGCTATACTTAGCTTACTCGTATAACTTTTTTAGTTTTATTAAAGCATTTCATCTACCTACCAAATTACCCTATCATATAACCAATTTGTTATTTCATATACATATAATAATTGACAAGCAGCGTTACTCACAATTCCACACTGGCCATTTATTTTAAAATACATGCACAAATACCAATTACAAAAACGAACCGTTCATAATTCAACTAATTAATTCGGTTTTCTTTAGTAGAACATAAACTGAACGTGAGAAAGTTACATTTAGTCTTTTTATTAGTAGTTTAGAATTAGTTAAGCTAAAACGTATTGAGCTAAATTTGAATGAACTCTTATATATATAAGAAAAATTGAACCGAAAATGGGATTTAACATCATTCAGTTACACATATATATATGGATGATATAAACATGAAAAAATCATAATATATTTACATCTTTATTGGGAAAAGATAAAGCAATATATGAAAAGAAGGAAAAAGGAATAATTATCGTTGAGAAGAAATCAAGGAACAAAACGATATATGAACGAGAGACTATTGATACATGAATATACGGACTCACTTATGATTAATAATTTAATCCATTGATTAATGGTACATTCTGTCAAACCTCTAGACGATAAGTAAAACAACACCATATAAAACCTTGATTAGCCTCACGACAATTCGCCTCGCGACGACCTTGTTGTATATTATCATAATTTTTTTTTTTTGTTTAACCATTAAAATCGGACCATTGTCAAAAAGGAACCAGCGTACTTAATAATTTAGAATTTATATAATGCAGCTGATGCTGACACTCACTAACACGTTAATATTATTCACCCTGATTTTTTGCATTTTTATAATAATAATCATCTTTTCAACTTTGTGTTTCTGTTTTCTGTCCGTTTAAAAGTTAGGAAATTTTGTTTTTATTTACATAAAATAATGAAATGCTGTATTGTGGAAATGGGAGTAATGTCGCGTCCGTCTGATTGTTTGGTACGTGGTTTTAACTTTTTATTACTTAATTTATATATTGTTTCCATTACGTAGATGAGATTTGGCGATTTCTTGTTATCTGCTTATGGAGAAAAAAGATAGATACGGGAAAATTTTCACTACTTTTAATATTATAATAATAACAATAATAATAATAATAATACTAAAAAATAATAAATCACTAATTATTCGCAAATATCTTTCTGATTATTCAGATAAAAAAATCCCACAAATTACATTTTGACTCCAACTCTTGCTTTCGCTACAAAATCTTGTAAGGCCCATTAAAGCCCATTTAAACGGAAAACATGTGGCACATTCTAAGATATCAAAATATGTGTCTCGTAAGGCCCATAAAAGCCTATTTTTTAGTTAACAAAAAAGCCCATGTGTGACGGTTAAATCTCAAGCGGTGGTTTTGAATTTGAGAACTACGCATCATATGTCATTAAATTACTTAAGTTGAAAGGCAAGAAGAGCCGACTATATTAATTATCTTTCGAAAAACAATAAACAAAAAGTCAAATAATAAAAAGAGATTAATTTGGGAGTAAACAATGTTCGAAAAGACGGGAAGAAGAGGATGAACATTGATAGACTCCATGAGCGTTAATAAATCAAATTTATATTATAATTAATGACGGTGCATCTAAGCCAAAGAAACAAATCTTTGTGCGATTTGATACTTGTTTCGTAAGTAACAAATGTGCGATGAATCTTCTTAATCGTGCACATATTAAGTGGATGTATATACGAAGCACAGCATTAATATATATATATAATATACACTAGAACTGAAAATATGCTCGTCTATAAGAAAACGTTAAGTGACATCCCGATTCATAAGCTATGCATCAAGTACGAGAAAACTAACGTGACCCACATGCCATATTAGAGCTTATGTAATATATGAAATTTTAATTCCGATTATTTCAGTATGTCTATGTATGCATCAAGTATGTATGTGTCATGTAAGTAGCAATGCCATGCTTAGACGGCCCCTCATGCATATATGAAGAACATCAAACGGGTCCACGCGTATAATTTATGTAATTTGTAATCCAAATGATTTGTCCTATTGGTCGACGTAAAAGATGGAGAAAAAACAAATCGTTACAATTCATTTTTGTTATGCATATGAATTTGATCACTATATAAAAAATATGTGTATATATAAGAGATGTTATATGTTTTTGTGTCATGGCATGTGGAGTTATATGGCCTTACTCGTGAAGCCCACGTGACTCAAAGCTTGGTTCAAACTTGACATGTTACATAATGTATCTACTTTACAATACGTTGATATAGATAAACTTAAATTTCGTGCACAAAAAAAAAAAAAAAAAAAAAAGAGNAGCAAAAAAAAAAAAAAAAAAAAAAAAAGATGAACTTAAATTTCACTGTACGTTGTCACGATGGTATAGAAAATCATTTTACATGTTAACTTTTTTTTTTTTTTGGTCGAAAATTGAATTTGATTCAAATGCCTTGATGGGTTAACAAACTCGACAGAAGAGATAAGCCATGAACAATTACGAGACTCTTACGCATTCCATTATCCAGCCTATCCATATGTCATGGAAGCTCAATCTCTTTGAAACCGTTCGGACGAAACCCCATTCAATGATGTCCTAAGTTCTTGACTACGATTCTATTTTGGTGGAATCCGATTTTTAAATTACTTGAGTTTCATGACATTCCATTAATTTGTTTTCCTTTCTTAGGAATGCTACTTGGAATTCCTTTAAGTTTACTCTAATCTTAGAATTGACATTCACACAAATTTGATAAATCACAATTTTAAGATCATAGCGATATGCCATTAAAGAAATACTATATGATTAGTATGTAACTAACTAAGTTGACGTACCAATTTACTTCTTATAATATCATATTATCATTCCATGTTGCTTAAAATATTTGCGAGTAGTAATGGCGAAAATTTTCTGGTACAACGACTACACAAATCTCAGTTTGTATAGTTATGGTCGGTCATATGCAATTAAGACTTTTAAGTACAATACTCAATCAGTATTACTCATCACGGATTCTCAAATCCAACCAAATTCTCAATCCCTTATTTCTCAAAGTACATACATATCTCTATTAGTACAGTTTTAATCGAATTATTAATTATTTCAGACAGATTTTTGGGTACTCAACCACCAAATTAATGCTCTTCACATGTAAGTATCATTTGCCGTTACGGCCGGTATAGCCGCGTATCATGCTAAAATAAAATAAAATTCGGTTAGTAAAGTTGTATTTATATAGTTCCTAGTCTTCGTAGTAGCAACAAAGCTCATGGCATTTTCGATTTTTATTTTTATTTTTAGATATTATTTATAATAGGGTTAGCATCATATTCTTTGACCGGTACGGTATCCTATATAATGATTAGGCTATGATATGACACTTTATCCTACTTTATCCTTCCGAAAATAATTACACAAATTAAAACAAATGGTTATAACGCCTTTTCTCTTCAAATGATTGGAGCCTTTTATTTCCCAAAATTATTGGTTTCGGTAGCTATGATTGGAATTGTATTGTATGTATAAATCTCAAATCATTGTAATCATTGGGACATATTTTAAGAGTCGATCATTGTATAGGTTTTAGACAGTTGTAAAACGACCCAAATATATGTTTTAAATGGAGTAAAAATCGAGTGTTCATGTTATCATTTTGCTGTATTAAAATTTCTGTTGTAACCTTTTTAAATAATGTTGTTCTTGGTGGTTTTAGCAAAACAAAAAGTTATGAATTTTTTTTAACACTTATGGGTATCTAGACCGTTGGTGTAGAACTACAAAACTAGCTTACGGCTTTTATTAATCGTATGCACCTCGATTGGCAGATTTTATTTTTTTTCTTAAATCCTGGTAAAATCTACTATATATAGGTTTCTAACTTAGAAAATCAAAAAAAGTTATCATTTAAAATATTAACTATATCAAAAGAGGCGAAAATCAATAGGCATTATGGATATATTTGAACTCTACTCTATAGGATCCACAGAGAAAATCTTCAAGACTCAATGTACCACATTTTGGTTACTATAAACATTTTTGGTTTATTTGAAAATTCTGGTTTATTTCCACTTTCCATTATCTCTATATTCGGCTTCATACTGTTTTATTTGGAACTCGAAAAATGATCTTTGAAATATTTCATGGATTATTCCTGAATGAGCTAATTTCTTTTTTCAAGTCCTAAACAAATTAACTAGTTTTTTGTAACTAAGGTTCAAGAAAATATTATGTGACTTTGGACAATCTTATGAAGTGCAACGTACCTAGTCAAATGCTAGTCCAAGACTTTTACTAAAGCTACTTTCCCCCCTTTAATTATTTAAGATTCATTCGTCAATTTATTTAATTCATTTATTAATTTGGCTTCATGGAACATTTTGGACAAAGAGATGATTCCCCATTCCTTGATTCACCTAAGAGACATTACCTTTGACTTTCTTTGCTTTCTCAGTTAATCAATTCCCGCCATTGCGATAATAAGATTAATTAAATAATGAATTGAAATTATAAATTAAGCCCCCCTTGAGACATGCCTACCCAACGTCCTTAACTAACGATAACGATCATTATAGTCAAAGGAGAATGTATCACAACCAACTCAGAAACTAATCCAAATTGAAGAAACACATATTTATGAAACTAAATATATATACTAAAAAGAGTGAATTTACACAATACATCATACATGCAAGCTTTTCATTAAAATTACAACGGGATATATATTTTGTATATATAGCCACTGCAAATCCACATTCGGACTGAGTGCATTTTTAAACATATAACAACACTTATAGTAACAATTTTACACCCGAAAAATTGCATAAAAACTCACTCAAACATTTATGAATATTACATATAGATAATGATATTATATATATCTTGGAAAATGAAAAATACTTTTCCAAAATATAAAAAAATGAAGGAAATAAAGAAGAAGAGTTCGTCGCCTCAAACTTAGGGAGATGAAAAATTTCATCGTTCATCAGGTACACGGTCGGTCCATGAAACCCGGAAAACCCAGTTAGACACTGTCTTCTTCCTCAAACTCTTGAGCCTTTCATGGCTGCTTCTTGATATCATTCGTCCACAGTCTGTGGACTCTACGAAAGTTTTGAGCCTCTTCAAGGCCAAATCGAGTGTATCCTCGCTCATATTAGCGAAACAAACCCTAAACCAACCCGGTTCGGTGCAGTGACACGACGAACCGGGCGAGATGTTTAGTTTCACGTTGTAAACAATCTTTCTCCAGAGGTCAAGCTCAGCTTCGAATGTGTTTGTGTCCAAGAGGTGTCTCATGTCGACCCAACAGAACAAACCCGCGTTGCTTCGCAGGCAAGTAATCCCCGCAGACTCAAGACCAGACACTAGGCGTTTCTGTCTAGACTTGAGCCGTTTCTGGTTCTCTTCCAGGTATTGGCTTGTGAACTTTTTGTCTGAGAGCAATGCAGAGAGAAGGTATTGTGTCTGAGAAGAAACAAGACCGAAACTCGACATTTTTGTAGCTGCGGAAACGATCATGTCGTCGTTGGAGTAGATCGCTCCCACGCGGAAACCAGGAAGTCCCAGATCTTTGGAAAGGCTATAAACGACGTGGACTCGTTTTGAAACCTCGGTGTTTTCGAGTTTCTTGTCTTTCAAGACATCCATTACACTTATGAACTGTTCAAACCCGAACATAGTGCCTGAGTAAATCTCGTCACTAATGAGATGAATGTTCTTGGAAGTGATGAAGTCAACGAGAAGGTTAAGTTCACGTCTGGTCAACGCAGTGCCAAGTGGATTAGATGGATTCGTGACAAGAACTCCTTTGACTTTGAGATCAAGTTTCTGGGCTTGTTGGTATGCTTGTTGCAGAGCTGATTCCGTGATTTGGAAACCATTAGAGCTTGAGCAGTGAATCGGCACAATTTCAGCTCCCGTTCTCCATTTAAGATCTCTATCAAATCTGTAATCGTCAAAAAGCCAAAACGTAAGCAGAGAGTTTTAATGAGTTACTTGGAATCCAAGTAAAGTGGAACTAGGGTTGAATTGTAATTTACCCAGGGTAGTAAGGAGTTGGCAAAAGGAAAGCATCGCCCGGCTCTGCGAGACAAAACATGAGAGTCTCGTTCGCAGAGGTTGAACCAGCGGCTAAAACAATCTTTTTCGGGTCGAACGTGACTCTGTTTCCTCTTATCTCTTCCATAAACTCAGCCATAGCCTATACAAAAAAAATGTTCATGAGAATTGAGAAATCGATTCGTTTCTTTTGATACACGTTAGGTTAATCTCTTTGTCAAATGAAATTAAAGAAGCTTACTTTTTTGAATTCAGGCATGCCGTGATAGTCTTGGAAAAGAGCAAGCTCTCTGAAAATGGATTGACCGTTTCTCTTGAGACTAGCTGCGTCTGGGTTCTTAGCTAACCATGACTCGATTAGATCGAAACATAGCTGATTTTCGGCAAGACCCATCTGGATCATCCCGTTAGGGTTCTTGATCTCATCGTAAGGATTCTTCTCGTACTCTTCCCATCCCAGGAAATAGGATGAGTCTTGTCCATGACCATTACTTGTCACTTTTGTCGAAAGCTGTTTCATTTTTCTGATTTTAAAGTCAAGAGATTTTGGTCGTAGAGAAGATTAATGTGGAAGAGAGAGAGGGAAAAAAAGAGAGAGATCTTGAATTAGGGTTTAAGTTGGGGAAGAGTGAGATATGGTTGGAGAAGCAATGGGTATGTTGAGAGATATATATAGAAATAATCTTACGACATTTTATCCCAAAATTAAAAAGTGTGACAACAGAATCAGAAACTAGAGAGACTTTTTTGACCGCCCAGACATTAGCATAGTTTTGGTAAATATTCGTTAATTAAGACATGTGAGACAACTTCTTTTTATTGTATTTTAATACGTCTCTAATAATCAATCAGCTATTATTTGATGAAAATAATTATTCGATATATAGCAATATATATAGTTCTTTATACTATATGAAAATAAGAATGATCCATTATTGAACTTCTATTTATTATTGCATTCACACATACAGCAATAAATCTCAGTAGACAGTATTGGAGGTTGGGATTTTCAATAACTTCCATTTCTATATGCATACAAAATGGAATGATACATTTTGAGCTTATTTCCAATATCATTTGTTTGTTTTCTAGGATTTGAGTATATTAGATAATTTTATAAATTAATCGGGATGAGAAAGGAAAAGGATCATCATGACAGATTAAAATAATGATATTTATCATAGTTAAATGATTAGCCTTTACGCGTTTCCGTCACCGCCGGACCGTCCTTATTATGACCATCCTTTAGGACCAAACATTGCAATTAAAAAAAAAAGCAAACTCAAATGCTATAAATGGGTTAATTGCTAAAATTAAATTATTATGTGTTATTTTCATAATCCACTCATGAAGTCAGCAACATAAAAACCCCGCTATATGGAGTTAGATATTAATTCGTGAACTAGTATATTCTTTTCTTTATCAAACAAAAAAAACTAATAATGCCACGTAATTCAGAATTACTAAATATAAATAGTAAAACTACCAGAAATTTTTTTTTTTTTTTTTTTAA
>OVAY01002880.1:0-13942 GCA_900406395.1 Kernera saxatilis | reverse complement strand
TATATATATATATATATATGTGATATTTTGTGTATTCTTGTCAATTTCGTATATCCATCATATTTTGCATAATTATTTTATCTTATTAGATAGTCTCGTCTTTTTATATGTACGTACCTTTTTATTATTTTGAATGAATATATCTTTCACTAAAACTATATGGTATTAGAGTATAACGATTCTTTCTACAAACTCAAATTCATCTTAAAACCTTAAAAATATATATATATATATATATAATTTTATATAATGCTTTCTCTTCTCTACTCTTTTTTTTCTTTTTTTTTGAGAAACTCTCTTCTCTACTCTTCCTCTTTTATGTTCTATCGACGCCTACTCGGCTACTCCAGTCGCCATGGCAACCAACAACAACTCCACTCTATCTCATCCACCAATTTTTTTTACATAAAAGCTTGTTTATATACTTTTTTTTGTTGATAAAGAGCTTGTTTAGCTTGTTTATATATTTCTCTCTATATTATGCATCAAAATAAAGTATTTATCTACATATTTATCTACATCGATGGTATTATTATCGCCAGCAATCATCCTGCGATCACTCAATAGTTTTTTTTTTTTTTTTGTCAACGATCATTCAATAGTTTGTTCTAAAAAATTTGGCGTATAATTCCCATTGCATAATTTTTTTTTTTTGCATCAGTCATCATAGTCATTTATTTATCTAACTCTTAGAATATATTCGTCTACCCAATTGAACATTTTTTAATTAAGAAAATATTTGATATTGAGCAAATAAAACAATATTTTATATAAAATAAATTGATTGTCGTTTCAGAAAATAAAACAATAAAAGACAAGGTTGGGGTCCACACTTCATAGTTTGGATAAAACGCTTTAAAGTAACGTTTTCTAGAGATTGCGTATCTTACATTCACGTTTTGTTTTCCTTCTTCTACATTTTTTTCAGCCTTCAATCGTTGAACTAACATTTTAATTAAAAAAATTCCTCTTTTACATCTTTCATTATTATATTAAGTTATTAACAGAATTCAACAAAGTCAGAATGAGTCGAAATCTAAAGGTGGAGCTTCCGGCGATGAAACCGTTAAAATCCTTCAATAAAAAAAAAACTACGTTAGTTTGAAACAAATATTGTAACAATAAAAATAAAAAAATTGAAATTTTATAAATTACAATATTGGACTTCAAAGATCAAATATGTCATGATTAATGTTTGTTAATATACATATGAGACACTTACTTCTTGCCCTTAATATAAATTTCTTTAACCCTTTTCATTCATACATAATACTTTTAACACCTCATTTCATTTATAACCAACCAAATCCCTTCTTTGACTGCTATCATTCGAGAGCCTTAATATCTTATATTAAGGGCAGGAAGTAAGTGTCTCATAAATAGTAAGTCCATTGATTGGATCTAAAAGGACAATCACCTTTGTAGTGGGAATGTTTAGATTCACTTCATGCGTCGATATTAGTATAAATAGTTTGAAAACGACGATTATACATTATCCAAATAAAGGGCTAATTGAAAAGGAAAAAAAAATGAAGTGGACCCAAAACAAAGGTGTGGTCCTGGAAGAGATGAATAAAGAAAGAAAAAAAAAAGAGAGAGAAGCGAGGATCATGTGTTGCAACTTGCATCTATCTTCTTTTGACCATTTAGCTCAATAAACGTGAACACCATTAATGGCTTATAAAATCAAAATCCCACACTTCTCCAACTTTCTTCTTTATTCACATACATGAGAAGAAGATGATGTGAGACCCATCAATCTTATCACATGAGTAAAAACTTCTCACTACAGTTTCTAATACCTCGATTATTTTTTCTTTTTTCACGTTAACCACAAGCCGATCTCAAATTCTAAAAACCAGGACCAAATCGGTCCATGCTCAAATGGGCTAGGCTTAAAACGGACCAGCCTGGCCCATGACAACAACCATACATTTTATCATGTAGTGATTGAGCTCTACATGGATGCTTAAACCCATAACCACCATATATATTCTATATCTCGAATTAAGTTCTTACACGATTCTCTTGAGTAAATACCAAATACCAAAAAATATTGTACATTGATCCCCCAAAAATTCGAAATACTCGGCAAATTTTCACCGGTATTGATAGTTACTTGTGCCAAAAAAATGGCCAGTACTAGAGTTCAACTATTTGGGTCAGCCATTGAATCAACCAAAAAAAAAAAGATAAAAGCAAAAGATCAGACCTGATTAGTCCTGTGCCCTAATGATGCCATATGTGAGATGATATGCTTCTTCCTCCATTGTACACTGTACTGATTGATACTAGCTTCACACCCCCCACCCCCTCCTAATCTATATTCATACCCATTTCTTCCTTTGAAGTTGAGCTTTTCTCTTTAACAGGTTCACTTTTCTCATTGTCTATTTTCGATGACTCTTTCGCCTCTGCGTTCTCTGAAAGTAATTCACAAGGAGTTGCAGCCGGGTCTAGCTCCAGACAACCCTTTGGAGCGTTATCAGCTTCTTCCCCTGTAAGAACGTAGTGAGGCACTTGGTGGGAGAATCTAAACATTTCTTCCTTTGGAATCTCTCTCACATCGTTTTGATCTGTGCTTCTGCGGAAAACTGCCCTGAATCCTTCGGCTTTGAGTAAGAGAGTCACGGTTACACTTTGTTTGTCTTCCGTATAGTCATCAAGAACTTCCACCATGTCGTACTTGTGTATAACTTCATCAGGGGTATTCTTGTCCCACTCAGGGGACCAATTTCGATACAACGCCCAAACTTGTCCCTTTTTGGGAAGAATATGAAGGAGTCCTCTTGCACCTTTGGTGAAATCAACTTTGTGAGAAAAGGCGTTCAGTGCATCTGTTGATTCGTATCTCCCTATCCTAAAATCTCCACATGATTTAGCAAAACCAAAGCCTACCCAGTCTATAGGACCAAATTCTCTGCAGCTTTTGGTATTGAGCCAGCTGATTCTCATCTTAAAGGGGCTCAAAGAAATCACCTTTTGGATGCGTGCGTAAAACCGAGGCATTCCATCGTCATCATCATAAGCAGCCCAAATCTGGTCATCTTCAAAAGAATTCTCTGATCGGTCAAGATCAAAGTTGTGAAAGTCTGAATCCGGAACAACAATTGCATTCACTTCATCATCCTTCTCTGGAGCTGAATCATTGGAAACTTCCTCGACTGGCCCACTGTTCCTTTCAACCTCATTTGCTTTGCTAGCCATCTTGCTCGTAGCTTTCATGCTTTTCTTCTCCCTTTCAATTGCTTTCACGTCCTCTACCATTTCAGAGATCATTGTCGGAAGTCTCTTAAAAATATCTGACTGGGCCTTGTTCATAAGCGCTTTTGTTATATCACAAGGTAACAACATTCCTTGTATATGAGGATGACGAGAGCCTATGGTGTTTTGCGTTTCAGGATTTCCTTTGGAAAGATTAGAAGGAGCACTGAACCTACCTAAACCTATTTGATTCGACCACTTGCCTGCCAATGGACCAAACTTATGGGAATCATCTGGCCTCGGCTTCTTAAAATTGCTCAGATCAGAGTTTGTGAATCCTCTAGCAGCATCCCTTTCTTGTGACTCCCCAAAGCCTCTTTTCAGTCTATCTTGTGCTTGCTGAACTACATTTGCAGCTTGATTTGTTGTATTTTGGCTGTTAGAACCGGCCATTCTTGATACAGAATCCCATCGAAAACTATGGCTACCAGATGGTGCAGGCTCTCTCCCAGAAGAAGTACCATATGAGTTTTTGTTTGTCGCTTGATTTTTGGAATTCCTGTGCTGTTGGTTAGATGAGAGGTTGACTGGCTTCGGAACACTTGGAGGCGGAGATTTCTCTGCTGCAACAAAACCCTCACGACAGTTTGGACAAAGCAAGGTCTGGTTAAGATAAACCCTCAGGTACTCATATTGCGTCTTGCATTTGCTGCACATTGTCCAAAAGGTACTACTCTCCTTCTGAACTGGAGTAGCAAAAGCAGGCGGATCAACGCGGGATCTATCCATACGGGCAGCAGGCTTAGTTCTAGCCCTAGCATTCGAAGGTACGTGGTCTCTTACATTTTGAAACCCGTTAGAACTTGGTGGTCGCGGTGGAATCCCGCTCTGTGTTGTTGCGAATCTTTGTTGAGCTTCTTTAACCAGCCTCTTTGTGTTATATGAGAATCTCCTCGCCTTGTCAGATAGTAGACTCCAAGCTTCCGAAAGCAGCTTAAACGCACCTTCTGCGCCTTTACACTTGTTTTTATCAGGATGGAGCATAAGAGCTAATTTCCGGTACTGTTTTCTCACTGCTTCGTCATCAGCCAAGGGATCTACACCAAGGATACCATACCAATCGGCTTCTCCGCTGATTTGCTTCTCTCCCGAGATATAAACATCGACCATCATCAACAATTGTTTCAGACCATCTAGGTGGGGATATAAGTTTTGAGCCTTGTTAGCGAATTTTTTCGCCCCATTGTAGTCTTTTTCTGTAACCTTCCTCTCAGCAATATCCATTGCTCTTTTCGCTTCATCCTTGTTGCATTCCATTTCCCACAGAGCTACTCCGGCCCGTTACAATATGTTGTCCTCTGGAAAACTTACAGAGTAGAGAGGATCTTCAACAGAATCCGCAGAGCGTTTTGCACCTGTCTCAATGGAAAATCGAAGGAGCAAAAAGAAAAGAGAACAGATTCAGAGGAATGTTTATAGAAGCATATCATGTTTGTGTGACCAGCTATCTTATGATTTTACAGGAGTACACATGCCCCTAATATCTCAATATCCCGGAAATGTTAGATTTGGTTCCATATGAAGGTTTAACCAGCTACAAAGTGAGAACAATGTCCCATGATTTGATATAGATGCAGATCTGATCCAAAATAAGTAAAACCGCAAATGCGAATCATTCATATAAGAGAATCAATCTTATCCGGTGGCATTGGCTTGACCCAGTTCGATCCTCCTACCCTACCAATGCATTTTAAAAGAAAAGAAAGAGAACCAATCCTTGGCCATACATTATGAAATTACCATATCTAGGCCAAAAAGAAAAACACAAACAATTTGCGCGTGAATCCGCTGAATATAAACAGAGATACACAACCTCAGGAAAGTAAAATCTTGGGAATCTAGTGCAATCAAGAATCTTAAGCAATAAGTAAGAGAAAGATTTAAATGAAGACACTCAAATCTAACAGCCTTTTAGCACTGATGGGGAACAAAGTTTAAAATACAACTCAAAACCAAATCTTAACTACGATCACAGATCTTCAAACTCTAACAAGATAAGCCACCTAAACCACAATTCACCTACCCACAAAATTCCCAGCAGCATTTGAATCTCCTAATCACTAGGAACCCAAAAAACCCCTAATCCTCATCTACATCAATGCAAACAATCAAACGAGCTCGAGACCCGCGAAAATTCAAGCCAATTCAAAAACTACAAAATTCAAACGGATCTACAGAGAAAACGGTTCAAATCAAGTGCTCAAAATTGGCCCGAATCCGACCATGGCAGAGAGTAAGGAGGTGCGATATACAAATTGAGAACCCTAATCCATTACTGCAAAATTCGAAGCCCTAGAATCTGTTTTCTCTAATAAGCGGAAAGCTAAAAGGGTACAAAAAGATACAGAGAAAGAAGAAGAAGAAACCATGAAAATAGGAGAAACATACCAATCGTTAGATCGCTACTCCGAGGATAAGAATATTTTTTGAATCAAACAAACTTTTACTACAAGAGACTCATTTGTCAGATACCCTTACAAACCCTACTCAGATTTCTTTTTTTCTTTTTTTCTTTTTTTCTTTTTTCCCTTATGAACACCTCAAATATATACTGTTGAGGAAAAAATGTATTTGGAAAAGAATGTATGGGTCTCATTATTTATTAAATTATTATTCTTTATTCAAAGTAAAAAAATAACTCACTATATCCATTTTTTTTGTAATCATGGTTACTTAATCCTAGTTACTTGACCATAGTTACTTAACCAATTTTAACTTAGGTTAGAAAATTCTAGATGGTTAAGTTTAAAAATAATCTTATTCTTTTAATATTGTCTACAACTCACACATGTATATTCTCAAACGTATATTTGAATTATGATACGATGTCATCACTAGCATGTATTACTAGATTACAAGTCTCATTAAGCATGAAAAATATCTAAAAGATATAATTTTTTTCCGAACAATTATCACTATGGTTATTTGATAAATTTGCTTGTATCAATTATTTGTTGAAGATCATTTCATACATTGTTTTCTCGACTTACTAATGTGTAGGTTTTTTACGTTTACAACTCATACATGCATATTCACAAACTTAAATTTGGATTTGAAAAATAGTTTCTAAAAGAATTCTAGTTTAGTTTCGCAGAGAAGTATGGTGAAAACATGAACATTTAACATTGTATGTTTTGCGAGGAAAAATAAAAGTTTGGTTGATACTGTACTGGCGTCATTTACACATGGAAAAGAAAACATTTCTATTAGATAGTTATTGCACATGCACTAATCATAAAAACAAATGATATAATCTAGCAACTTTGATTACAAAAAAAAAAACATCTAACAACTCTTTGTAGTTCATGACTAAACAGCAAATGTAGTAACAAAATTTCAAATACAGGTGATCCCAAAATGTAGTTATTTCAACTTATGTGTAATAATGTACTAGTTTTGGAAATCACGATGAAAATTCAAAAAGAAGTCATTTGGAAAAGTTACCCTTTATAATTTGTACAACTTTTTTTATTTGTATAATTTGAAAACTTAAATCATGATTAAAATTCATGCAACCAGTCACAATCATATGCATACCATATATAACATCAATTGATATGTGCAACTTTTTTACCATAGAGGGAAATTTTATGCGAGAAAATGTTTTGATTTCATCCAATCACATGTTTCCACATTAATTTTTGAATATTTATTTACTTTATTACTTATTTATTTCCATAAACTTAATATTTATAAATTTCTTAGTATATTCAAAATGGCTAAAGTTTTCAATTATTTCAATTTTATTAATTAGTTTTAAGATAACATATGTTTTTAAACCGACTAGTTGAAAGAAAAGTTTTCTTCATCCTTTTTTTCAGTGATATATCCTAAAATAATTTTCCGTTATACGGCGAGGAGTAGAGACTAATAATATCATTTTTGATGTTTTTTTTTTCCATGCATGTTACAATATTAGGCAATGGTAATGAGTAATTCTCGTACATGTTACAATTGGCTATTAGTATATGTTATCTATAGAATTCATGAAACTCCAACTACAAATATAAAACCAATAGCATCTTGCGTGACCATAACAATATAATACTTGCGATGATTTACCAACAACAACGCAGAGACACGAACGAGGAAAGCATAGAGATGGGGAAGAATTACAAAACATTGTTTATTGGATGGTGTGTTGTAATGAAGATAGAATGAAGTGGGAGAAACAGAACATATGGTGTGTTTTTTTTTGGTGTGAGAAGCACCAACAAACAAAATAGAACAAAATGAATAGACAAAAATCGAGGACAGGTCAAAGCGTCGTCGTCCTCAAGGCAGGCATGTGCATGACGCAAACACAAAACCGAAACACAAATATCCTCACACGTTACAGGTGGACAAATCACACAACTAATAAGCAATTTTCATATTTATCTGTTTGCACATGCCTCAATTTTGGTCACCAACCAGCGCATCTTTTCTCTCCCCGGCTACCTCACTCACCCGCTTTCTCACCCTTCGTCTCTGGTTCGGTTTCCGGTTTAGGATCGTGTATAGCTTCGGGTTTGGGTTCCTGTTCAGCTTTGGGGCTTGATTCGGTTTCCGGTTCATCATCTGGGTTTGATTCAGGTTCCAGTTCAGCTTTGGGGTTGGGTTCAGACTCCGGTTCAGCCTCGGGGCTTGGTTCGGTTTTGGGAGATTCGGTCTTATCATGGTGGAATTTAACAACAATGCACGTAATGTTGTCTGCGCTGCCGCGGGTGAAGGCAGTGTCGGTTAACTTGCGGGCAGCTGCCTCGGGCTCCTCCTCGCTCTGAGCAAGGGATACTGCATCCTGAATCGGACGGAAAAACAAAAAAAAACATTTGAATTCCTGAACCGAACAAAATTAACCGAAAATACCCAAATTTAACCGATTTTAACCGAATTAAAAAAAAAAAAACAAAATTCGGTTAATTTCGGTTTTTAAACTCATAACCGATCATACCTCATTTGGTACCACATCCCATAAACCGTCACTTGCAAGCACAAGAAATTCGGCCTCATGATCTATCTCTAGATCCTGCAAAAAAAAAGCAGACGAGTGTGTTCACAAAACCTCAACACTAGAGAATTTCACATGGGTGGTAATACTATGGATTAGGAGAACTACATAACACCATGGGGCGATAGCAGTTAGAAGCGATTACTTGTATCTCGGGTTCAGCAACAACGAATTGCTTCAGCATTCTGTTACCAAAGGCCCGGGACATTGCCAAGACCCCACCTACCCTCCATGTTCCTGAAAAGGCAAATCCAGAGAAATCAAGAGAAAGATACTTTAGGGGCAGGCCTCAAGAATACTAGTTTTTCCCTGACAGCGAATATTTAAAGCGTGAATAACCCGACAAATAGAATGCCTCAAAGAAGATGGTTTGAGGGCAAGTGTTCCCTAGAAACTTAATAATAGTATTAGACCTAAAAGCTGACCAAAAAAAAAAAACAAACAAAGACATCGTATTACCAAAATTTGTGAAGGAAATATCAAGCATTTTGAGTAAATCAAATAATGATGCCAGTGATCTAGAGAGGGGCAATTTCTTATAATATCAGATTACCTGCCCACATGATAACGCCACCAGCGCTTTCAATCCGCTTTCTTTCATCGCTTCTATTTGGCTTATGGTCATCTGATAGCGCGATAGCTGCAGAAAATAAAACACTAATTTTGAAAAGAGCGTTCTTATGAAAAGAAAACAACAAAGGTTTATGACCAATCATAATAATCCATTCACTATGAACTCTAAAGGTTAAATGTTCTCTAAGGTGCATGATTCCATTTCCTGAACTCATTTTCTGGCTGAAGCTCTCTCAATATATCTTTAAATGATATGCCACATTGTTTTAGATCACAACGAAATACTGACCTTTCCCAGCTTTAGAAACTATTGTCCTTGAGTCTCCAACATTTGCAACATACAAATGGTTCCCCACCAACACAGCAGCAGATGCCGTAGAGCCATCATCTCTGTAAGTATCCTTTTCTGACTCAAGAAATGCTACATCAGTTTGTTTATATGTTTCACCTACAAAATTGGTCAAGTTAGAAGGTGAACGATGACTTGTAACAAGCAGTATGAGCTCATACTTCTGAGAATTATAACAAAATATTATGTCTAGGGATATAGAGCGCACTTAGTGCCAGCTTGGTGTCTGTCATAAATTGCGGATGCTTCATAAGATTGTTAAAGAGGTGTTCCTTCAGGTACTCAGCAGCACGTGAACCACCATGACCTGTGATGATTAAAGCTTCAGAAATTAGAAGATGACCTAAAGATCAAGTCAACAACATATGATTATGCTTCTCAGTATTCTATGAACGCATATTGATAGTTCAACTGTGCATTGCAGGCTTTAATTTCCTAAACATTCTACTAGAAAATCCAGACGCAGCAGTCAGCATGAACAAATACGGACTCTAACTGAGGCAATTCGAGATCCTTCTTAAAAATACTAGACATAGCATATACAGTGTGGCCAGTTATATGCAGAACGAACAACTTAAATCTGCAAATGAAGCGGGTCTGTGTTTTAGCTCAGCCATGTTCACGTTGAGATAGATGCAATGAGGATATGGCAAGTTGAAAACCAGACTTCAACACAAATTATCTACCACAATTTAACACCAACACTTCCTTTTCGTCTATACCAGAAGAAAAGACAGGCAAAACATAGAATCTAACCATCAAATATTCCAAACATGCAAACTGTTTGGCCTTCAATCTTGGAAGCTTTGACATCATAGAAGTCTTCCATCGTAGACCTTTTCCCTCTGAAACTACAGTACCCACAGCTCAAGCTTCCATTGTCACTGTCATTGCACGGAACTTTGATTAATGATTACTTTAAAAAAATTGAAAAGAGTAGAACACAATACAATCACATTGTTCCAAAGCTACAGGCGATTACAGATTGCCTAGATAACAACATCAAGAAATTAGTTTCTTCCATATAACAAACAAAAACGTGGTGAACCAAATGACAAGAACATGTGACAGGTGAAACAACTACAACAAATAAGACCGTCTTGCTTGCATTTGACACTTAAAATGGAGCATGGCTATCATATGAATGCTTGCAACTCAGGAATTGCCCTATATATACTCTAGGCATTTGCTACATTCACTAAGACCATAAAAAACAAAAACCTAACAAATGAGATCCTACTCACTTTTTCCACCCACCACCTATGTATCCGCCATCATCAACTTTCTCAGGCGGCATATCAACTAAGGACACTCGTTTCTCTCCGGCAGAAGAATCGACCATCATCTTTGCACTTGTTCTAAATCCAAAACCAACACTCAAGGTCTTCTTAATATGGCTAAACTGATGTCTTCCTTGAGCCAACACCCCAATATGACCAGCCTGAACAATGACACTCCTTATGAAACTGCTGCATACCATCAGGCAGGTCTTACCTTAAATCAGTTTCTCCAATGCAGGAGCTGTGTAGAGAAAAAAAATTGATCCGTCATTAATTAACCGTATCCCGAAAGATATGATTCCTAAAGATGCATAACGTCCATAAAAAGATTTGATTAGATTGGATATGAGCTACTCTTCAACAATACAGAACACGATCATCGTCTACAAATGAGCTAAGATATCAAACGACGATAACTCAACACAGATCCTGGATCCCTACGAAAACTAATTTAAGATAACAAACCCTATCTATACGGATAAGTTTAAAAAAAATCTTGAGCTGATTTGAACCTCTAATTATTGAATAAACTAGATCCTGCATATTCAGCGAGTAAGATGATAGAATTCAACCGGCGAACCAAGAACAATAGACGAACAAGAAGAAGCAAGGTTCGTCAAGAAGAAGCGATCCAAATCTTAGTTCTTAGGCAATCCGATTCATCAAATTCAAACAACGAGACGGATCAAAAGTAGAGAGAAAAAAACTAACAGGTATCTTCTCGAATCGACTCGAAGAGGGAAAAAGAAACGAGTCCAATCAAATCAAGGATCTGTGGCAGGGAAAGGAATCCTAGTATTCACAGAGTTCTGACAAAGAATCGAATCGGATTTTAAGAAACGGATCGGAAAACACGCGGTTGTAACCACGGATCCGAATCTGGAGAGTGAATGAAAAATTTGCTCCACGAATCAGCTTTTTGTAGACTCCATGGAATCTGAGAGAATCCAAGAGAGATGGAGGGAGAGAGAGAGAGTGGGGAGAGTAGTGAGAGGAGAGAGAGAGAGATGGCACCGAACAGAAGCGGCAACGTGGCGCTACTCATGCATTGAGATTTATACTGTATAGTTAGTAGCTTTTCTAAGGATTCGTTTTCATTGGATTACACAACTAATCAACTTTTTTTTTTTTGGTTTTATACAACTAATCAACTTTTTTAATTAGGTTTTATTATAATACAACTATTCATGTATTATAATAAAACCTAATCTAAAAAATTGTATACTTTTAGGTTATATATTCGAAAAATCATACTACATTTTGTACTCTTTTCTTACTTATATATCCTTTTTATTTGACACGGTTCATCTCTAATTTAATTAAGTTTATCAGTGCTTTTTTTATGTAGTCAGCCTTAGAAATGAGGATGATTTTCTTCATTTTAATCCACCATTTGAAAAGAAAAAGAAACTATTTTTACACTCGTTTTATGTGTTCCATATATATGAAGTTGCAATTGTGATTAACAACCTAATGAATTCTATTAGTTGGATTTTTACAATCCAATGATTTTTCTGTCTTGTGATATAATTTCCAGAACATTAATCAAAAGATCATAAAAAATGGAGAAAAAACCATAAAATGTTAGTTCTCTCTTTTGTTTATTTATTCTAGTATGCAGAGACAAAGAGCAAGAACACAACAAAATTCAAAGAATTAAAATATATATTGAAAAGAAAGCATTAGAACTTTTAACAGATATAAGATTCGGATATAACTAAGCAATTTGGGTTTAAATATGTATATGTAGATGATAAAGTTTGAGAGCTTGTAATCTAGGAGAATCTCTGAAAACACACACATAAGTATACTCAACCACACTCTGTCTTCACATGTGTACAGCTTTAAATGTACAAGACAGCAAAAAATGCTACCAATAGGATATGCATAAATACTACATAAGATCTGGCATATAAGTACATGAGCAACGTAGTGCCAAGAGATTTTTAGAAACCCAATATTCGTGCAGTGGATTAGTGATCGTTTTTCAATTGTCCTTTATCAATTGGTAACATATACAAAGAAAACTTTTTCTCCAAAAAAAAAAACATATACAAAGAAAACTACTATCAATTATCCGCCAAAATCCATAGGAAACTATACTATCAATTATCCGAAATATAAATTTAAATATGAAACAAACTTTCCTTGTTTGGATCTAGAATTGGCTTCTTATGCACCTGTAGATATGCCACAAATATTATCAAATGCTTAGTTTATATTATAGATACTACAAGAACACTATAATAATTAAAGGCCTACAAAATAGATACATGACTTGAGAATCACAAACCCAAACTTTTCTTGCTTGGACCTCGGAGCTTTGTACGCACTTGTAGTTATGCCACATATATTATCAAATACTGATTTTCAATTTAGAAAAAACTATAACATTTTTATAAACTATATTTTACACCCCCCCAAGAAAAAAACAAAAGAAATCAAATTCTGCATTTGTGGGTGAATAATAATTCCCATATATATTAAACCTTCAATCGCGCATCGTTGGTGTCGAACAAGGAAGCATTTTCTCAATACAAATGGTTTCAATGAGCAATCTGAAAGTAAAAAAAGAAAACAAAATCCTTAGTAGCTGCATGCTTTAACATGAAAGATCCTTCGATTACTAAATGTCTTTTTTCTTGTGATATATTTACAGATGGGAAGATAGTTGACCTGCTTTTTAGCTTGACTCATAATCTTCCGTATTCAAAGGTCTTACTATTTTGAATTCGATGTTAATATTCTATTAGTAGTATATAATCAATTAAGAAAGAGTTGACTTTGTTTTCAAAACTTTGGATTATGAAGTACGTTGTGTATAGTTTGATGAAGTATGACAAAATCTTGACACTGCTCTCCAGATCCGACGGCTGGGAGCCTCCGTAAGACAAACCGTACGAGAAGGGACACGACACAATCAACGGTCTCTGTTCGCGCTTAATTAATAATACTATCAATGAGCTGTATAAACTTTTCCTGCTCTATGTAACTAATAATTTTTCTTGTTTCAGTTTTGTGTGGTCAAACAAATTTAATTTTAAACTTAACGGTCTGAGATTGTGGAGCACAACATTTGGGAAAAAGGAGAAGAAAAAGAGGAAGAAAACACGTGGATTGGTTCATGGTTGATCGACAATGGCTCCGACTGGTGGCATGAAGTATCTGAGTTGAGTTGCAGTAGATTTTATAATTCGATGTAACTTGTGGTAAAAATTATGTGGTAGAAAATATAGATTTATGCGGTGAGTTTGCTGTAGAATTATGAATTAACATTTTTGTCAAAACAGCTGACTGGTAACTTTTATGCTGTATAAGCTGCAGTAAGTGTTATTAAATATAAAATAAATTTAAAATTATTAATAATGACAATATTTATTAAAAACTTAGTAATGAAAATAGATTGAAATTGACTAACTCGAACATAGTAAATTAAAAAAAAATCATAACACAATGAGTGTTTGTATTTGGCAATGAACATTAAGC